>JAPMOR010044131.1:16816-41016 GCA_026543865.1 Argiope aurantia
TTAAGTTTTTTTCCATTTAATGCATTTCTCTTTCACTATAAGTTAAAAAATATTTTGGTGATGCAAATTCAAAAATCGTCTGCTTCATATAGCTGTAAAAACAAATTTAGATCGTTTATATTATAGAAATAACTAAAATTGCAACTAAAAATGATGTAAAAACGTGGAACAAAAGGTGACGATACTCCATTTTTTTAAAAATGACTATAGACCTTTATCTTTATATAGAGTAATAATAGCAGTTTACAAAAGTTACTAAAAAGATAATATTATGGTTAATGTTTGGTGTTAACTACTTAAAATTTCAAATTCAGTGGAAAGTATGGAGTTAGCGGGAAGTCTAGCAAAATTCAGTAAAAGATAAAGGCAAGATACTATAAGATTGGTTTAAAAAAAAAACCCACCAAATTAGTACTAGTATTTAACATTCACCTTCTACGTTTAATTACCCAATAAACAAAACCCGTGCCTTCATTGCTTTTAAGCTATTGGTCAATAAATCAATTGCTGCACAAAAATTTTGGAATTACGAAAGCAGGACATTTTTATTTGCATTAATTTTTTCAACACCTGTAAATGGTTACAAAAAAAAATCAAAGAAATTTGGCTTATATTCCCAAACATAATAGCATGACAGTGTTTTAGGATTAATTCATCAATAATGACTTCACTTGGTGCGATTTCAACAGCCATTTCATTTTGTATATAATGATGTTTACATTAGGCAACTAAGAAAAAAGATTATCATGTTGGAAAAAAAAAAAAAAAAACACGGCTGTTAAAAAAATATTATTATGTTGTAATAAAAAAGAACGTTAGCCCAAAAAGTATTATGCTAAAAAGACATTCAATGTTTTGCAATGGTTTAAAACAATAATTAGAGCATTTATATTTAACTACCAGCTGCTTTTGGCAATGTTGGTTAATCGGGAATAATAGTTACTTAAAATTTCAACCAAATATTTCGTGTAATCGTGCCTTAATGATTTCTTCAGTAAAATATCTCTATGCTTCGAATTTTGATAGACCATTTTAAAAACCTTACAACATTCTGTTAATCGCGCTCTACGTGCGCGCGCGCACACACGCACAAACACACTACTTTATTATTATTAGAGATTTTGTTAATTATCATAAAATATCTTTACGACGTTTCTTACGCCTCAATACTTGTGAAAAAATGTGAAGTAATTTATTCCAAAGGTGACAATTATCTATATCTATGCTTATAATAAAGCTCAATGTGTGCGTTGGCGCTCTACAGGCCGGACCATTTGACCTACAGCTACCAAATTTGGTACATGTATACCTTAGAGGTCGGGAATGTGCCCCTGGGGTTCCTTTTTCTTGAATTTTTAATTAGAATTTTAATTATTAATTAAAAACTAACTTTCCCACAAAAATCTTCATTTCCCCACCGCCAAATGAGTAAGACTTCAGGTCCCCCCCCCACTAAGGAGGTTAGGCTTAACATTTTTCGATCGACTATTTCAAACGATACTGTTTATTTTTTTAATGTTTGATGCATTTAAAATTAAACATTGTTAATTAATCGATCTTTCAGATTCATCCTGAAGTATTTTTGAATTAAAATAAAACAGAATAAAGGAAGTTAAAAATTTCTGATCTGTATAGCGTTACCCTAACTAGCGTAGAAAAATGCACGCATTCGCGTTACCATAACTGGCGTTGAAAATGCATGCATATGCATTTGTTCTGATTGTTGTCAACTATTTTCAACGAATGCGGACTAGATTTAAATCATTTTTAGGTTAGTTGTATGCTTTTGTAATTAAATTGTATTTATGTTAGTTATATATTTTTTGTATATGCTTATAGTTTTAAGTACATCATTTTTTTAAGTAGTTTTCGACAGATTATTTTAAACCGTTCTGTTTATTTTCTTAGTGTTTAATGCATTTAAAATTAAACATTGTCAATTAATCGATCTGCTCATGATGAATCTGAGAAAATTTTGTTGACAAATTCTTGAGATATTACGTAAATTAAGAAAGATATTCTTTAGTGCCCATAAGGTTTAAATGCATAGTGACAGTGTTTTCAGTAATCATATTATAAAAAAAACGCTTCGTTTCAGTAAAAAATATTATTCAGTTCAATCATTTCCACTTTAATTTAATGCATAAATTCTACGGGAGCTAACAGAAAATTGGAGATACATATTACGTTATGACTGAAGGCCTTATTATGAGTATATGAGTAAATTATATGACTAATATTATGAGTAAATTATATGACTATCAAAATTTGAAGTTTTAAAATATTTTGATGAAGAAGCTATTTAAGTAGGAATTACATAAAATATTTAATTATTAAAATTTTAACGAGCATTAATGTAAATTTAATTTTATATAAAATCTTATAATGCATAAAATCCATAATTCTTATCTCTATTTTCAATTTAAATGAGAATATTAATTTCACTAGACAATTTTTAAACGTCATAACATTTATTTTCTCATTAGTTATTCATACTTATTAAAAATAAATCAAAATTCAAACATCGTAAATGGCAATTTGTAGGAAAATAAATTAAACGAATTAAAATGTCTATAATATTTTATAAAAATTTTATATTTAGTGAAAATGGAAGCATTAAAAATCAATAATTAAAAAAAAATAAACACAAAATGGCTAAGAAAAATCTAACGTTTATCTTTGTTTAATCTCATGAGAGCTATTTAAATAATCACGTTGATTTTTTTATAATCTTGCTAATTTGTTACTCGCAGTTAAACATAAAGGAAAAGCATTGTTATAAAATTATTTTTAAAACTAATTTTTAAAAATATATTAGAATTAAAGGACAAAATTGCATTGAAATAAATTTCAAATATCTGAAAAGATAATTATTTGAATTTTATAGTGGTATAAAAATAGAAGTTACCTTTTGTTATACAGAATTTTTTTTCCAAGTTTTGTTTGATTTATACTACGATTATATATTCCGTTGCCATTTTGAAGTAAGTTGAAATTTGAATAAATATCAAATTAATTGAAAACGTATTTAAAATTTTGAAAAACTTTTCTTATCAAACACCTATTACACAGAATGTAACTATATATCAAATTTGATACTCTTTTGGTGCATTTAGTTCAAGGATTTTCCCTGTAGAGCGTTTTATGCAATTTTTGCATCCCGCAGTTTATAGTTGGTATACCAGTCAATAAAAATTATTAAAATAATCTACAACTGAATCAATTGCATGACTTCACTTAAGTAATTGCACATATCACAAAATATCGAACAACACGTTGTCCTACACTCTTCAATCAGCAATAATCGCAATGGATTATCAAACTAACTACTAAGTTCATTTTAAAATTAACTGGTATAATCTCGTCGAAACTTACTCTCTAACAATAAGATTATTATAACTATAAGATTATTTTTACTCTCTCTGAGCAAAATTATAAACCTTGGGTAAAACCCTGAACACCATGAATGCAAAGATTTTTATTTTTAGATTTCCTCATATGAGTTTTGTATTTATTTAAAGAAAGCCTTTTTTGGTGCTTTCTTCCCCGACCAATTCATGTCAAATTTTGGTACTGAATTACAATTGTAGTAGTAGCAATAATAATAAAAATAATTGATTTAAATCTTTTTTTTTTTGCGTTATATGCAAGTATAATTACAGTACTCCAGATTGTCAACTTCTATGATATGATTATAGAATATATCTTCTTATATATATGATTTTCAATTTGATACGGATTCACAACTTAGATGCTAAACCTAAACATCAAATTTAATCTGTTGTTTTTCCTGTTTTATGGTTTTAGTGTTCGTTTGTATTTGAACAGCTGGACAGAAAAAATGTCCCCATTTCATTACGCCCAAAATTTATCAGAAGATAACAATTTTAGAGTACGTTTCACATACCAAATATAAATTTCAAGGCAGTTATCATTAGTTTAGCACAAAGGGTTATTGCTATTTTTTGAGTTATCGTGTTCACAGACATACAGACAGAAGTAATTCCTAAAAATTTTCGCACAGGGAGGTTTGAAACGTAGAGATTTGCTAAAATTTCGAATGCGAAATTTTTGTAAAGTATATTTTTTTCTTATGCAAGGAAATAAAAATTAATAAATTCGTATACAAGAAAATAAAAATTAATAGATATTTTAATAATCAATAAATAATGTTCCATTTTCATGTATAGAAATAGCAAATTTTTTTTTAGATAAACGAAAAGCTCCCCTTTCTTCCTCTTCCAATTCTGAGGTCATGAGGCTAAAAAGCTCGAAAAGGTTTACATTAATCGAAACTCTCTTAGAAGAGCCAGAAAGAAAACCCCATCCAGACGTGCAGTAGTTTGCCGAAGTGTAGCTGGTTAGAGTAATGACAAGAAACCCAGCACCGGTTCAATTAACACGCTGGAGGGCGGGTGCTTTAATTACTGCATAAAATAGGGTCGATGATTATCAATCATGCCGAGCAAATGAAAACTATCTTCGGCTGCCATCTTGGGCAGAATCCTTATTACAAACGTGACAGATATCACCCCCTGTGGTTGCAGCCTTTCCCGATGAGGGCGCATGCGCCAATTGTAACAGGCTATTTTTCAGTTCTCAACCTTTTTGAAAGCCCATCTGAAATGTTGGTTTCCCTTTCTGTTGCAGGGCTGGAATATTGAAATGGGTAACTTTCTTTTGTGTGGAGGGGGGGGGGATGTGGTGGATGCACGTGAATTATAGATATTTTTACGGCAATTTCAGGATAATTTAATTTTATTTTTTTTTTATATTATTCTGATATTTTGTTTTTTTAAGGTGATATACAATGGAACGCTTTGTTATTTTCGTTTGCCATAGTATTTTCTGCTTAAAAGCGCCTTTTATAGATGTAGAATTAAAATCAATAAAAATATTTGATGATGATGTGTCACGACGGAAAGAAGTTTGAAGTAGCTTCTGAGGGTAAAGACCCCTGAGCACCCGAATTCTGAAGTCTGACTTCTAGCTCATTTGAAGAGGACACTCACACACTCGGCTGCATAACCCCTTTTGACACGGGCACTCTTTCACACAACTCACAGATATAACACAGGGTTGAGAACAACCCTGCCAGAACCTGGACTCAAACCCGGGACACCCAGATCTGGTAGAAGACGCGTTACCCCTAAGCCAGGACGCCGTCAATAAAAATATTTGATTTTGGAACATAAAATGGGGTAAAGTGGCTTCGAAATTCATATAGTCTATGAGCGCCTGTAGAGTTTAACTCGGACTTGATGCAGAGTGAATATATTTCTTGTTTTCGTTTAAAGGTAACAATAAACTTGAATTTGTTGTTGAAAAAATACTTAATATTTTAAACGCTGAATGCTCAGGTTTTTAAAAGAAAAATATTTAAATGGTTATTATTGTTGTAGATTTAAATACATTTATCAAATTGTTAGACCGTCTGAAACGTTGATTTCGCTTTGTGCAGTATTAAAATGGGATTCTGCCTAGAAATCCCGTGTGCATAGGGGTATGCCCGTGGCCTACAGATATTTTTGCGATAATTCCAGGATAATTTAATTACTGTTTTTCATATGATTCTGATATTTTTATTTTTTTTAAGATGACATACAATGGAATGCTTTGTTATTTTCATTTGCCAAAGTATTTGCTACTTAAAAGTTCCTTATATAGATACAGAAATAAAATCAATAAAAATATCTGATTTTGGAATATAAAATGCGGAAAGGAGGCTTCGAAATTCATATAACCTGAGAGCACCTGTAGAGTTCAATTCGGACTTGATGCAGTGTAAATATATTTCTTCTTCTCGCTTAACGGCAATAAGAAAAATTGCATTTGCTATTGAAATAATGCTTAATATTTTAAACGTGGAATGTGCCGATTTTTAAAAGAAAAATACTTAAACAGCTCTCTATAGGGGTAAATTTAGATATATTTATCAAATTCTTCTTCAGTTTTTCTTAATGTTATGAAAATTAAATCAATAAAAGTTTTTTAAAAATAAATAATAAGAAAAATTGCGTTTGTTGTTGAAATAATGATAAATATTTTAAGCGTGGAATGTTCCGATTTTTAAAAGAAAAATTCTTAAATTACTTGCTTTTGCGGTTGATTTAGATACATTTTTAAAATCCGTCTTAAGTTTTTCTTAATTTTTTAAAAGTTAAATCAATGCCAGCTCACATGATGCACGAGGACATTTACTTGAATCAATTTTACATTGGAATTAATTCATCGCACATCCAGGAAGAGGCGGAAAACAGCTTGTAGATAGTTATCAGATGTCATGCTTGGTTATATTAGCCACGTGATTCTAATTTCAAGAGATTTGAATATATTACAATCTTAACTGATTGATTAATGCTTAGCTATCATTCTGTATGGAGGTGTTAGGATGTCATTGTCATTGAATATATTAATTGATACTTTGTAATTGATGATTTATAAAGATTTCTAAATTTATTTTAGAAATCTTTAGCTGTAGAAGCTATTATGGCAAAAGATTTCTCTGAATTTACAAGATTATATATAATTCAAATTTTAGTTTTGGCTGGTATTTAATTAAAATATATTACAATTATAAACAACATTTTAACTTTTATAGACGACTTCATAGGCTAATGGGAAATTAAAGAGATCAGAAATAAAAACTTGGAACACCAAAGAATTTTAACTCAAAATTTCCTAATTATCCAATTTCCATAGTATTTCGGTTTTTATGATACCATAAAAGATATGAAATAAATGCATTTCATATATGTATAATTTTCTATGCGGCTTTTGGCTTCTGATAAATATATTTGAAGAACTTGATTTCATGAAGATGGAAATATACAGACAAAGTATTAGAAACGTTTAAGTTAAAATTTCCTTAATTATTGTAAAAACGAATCTTAAAATCAGATTTATTATTTTAACATTTTAAACATATCCACATAAGAGAATTCTTAGCACTCTTAAATACCTTAAATTTCAATATGGACAGAAAATACCTTAAAAATTTCTTTTATAAAAAATAAACTTTTTGTGGAATTGTCATAAATATATTTATGTAAAATATCATTAAGTATTGAATTTGCATCATGAAAATTATTGATTTTTAAATAAATTATCTTTATATACTCCATTCATGTACCATTAAAATTAAGATAATCTTTTAATTACTTTGTATTTTAATTTTAACTGTTCTGTAATTTTTATTAAATTACTCTTATAGTAACAAAATAATGCTATTTCGCAAAAAAGGAAGTCTATTTGAATAGGAAAAGAAATTCAACTTATTAGCTGCAAAATTCGATGCAAGATAAATAACAATAAAAAAAAACCCCGAATCATTTTTCTCGTACTAAAAGAATATTGTTTAGCAAAAAAGAGAGAAAAAAAGCAAATTTATTAGAATAAGAACAGAAATTTATTAAATAAATCCAGTAAGCATTTTTAGACATCTTCGTTTTAATTGATCGGCTCCAAAATTCTATTTTAAAAAAAACTAGTTTTGCTGTCAAATAATCAAGCAAAGGATTTATTTTTTAGGTAACTAAAGCATACTATTGGAAAAAAAATATAGTATTTGAATAGCAAAATAAAATTTTTAGAGCAAATTTTTGTACTTTTTCTTTTTCACTCAACAGCTTTAAAATTCTGTACAAAACCACATTCTAGTATCAAATAATAAAATAAATGAATTGTTTTTTCAGTATGAAAAGAACACTTTTTAGCAAAAAAGTGAGTTTATTTTAATATGGACAGAATTTAATTAAACGAATTGAAAAAGCTATTTAAATCTCTTCATTTTGACTGATCGCCTTCAAAATTTAATAAAAATCAAGTTCTGGCATCAATAATCGAGCAATCGAATTATTTTTTAATAACAAAACAATACTGTTAAAAATATTAGCTTATTAAAGAAGAAAAGAGATTTGTTAAATAAATCAAATTAGTATTTTAGATTCCTTTTCTTAGACCGATAAATTTTCAAAATTCTATATAGATCTGCAGTTTAGTTTAGTTTAGTTATATTAACGTTCCGCTTGAAGCAACACTAGGGCTATTTTGGGATGGATCTCGTAATTTTGAACCACGGTCAGATGACGAGGACGACACCTGAGCTGGCATCCCCCTCTCCACACCACACCAGCGGGAGGACGTTTGGTCAGAACGGATTTAGCGTGCAACAGACCCCCTTACATGACGGTTCTTCGGTGGAATCGGGTCTCGAACCTGAAACCCTCCGGTCCCGAAGCCGAAACCTTACCACCAGGCCACCGCGGCCCCATATAGATCTGCAATTTTAATGTAAAAATCATATTTCAAGTTTTATTTCTTTAGCTTCATTTTTATATTTTCAAGTTCATACGTTCATACATTTATAGCTTTAATTCTGAACACATAGCAAATTATATTCATTTAACTCGTTTTACTTTTTAACAATCGTGTTAAAGAAGAGACATAATTTCACAATTTTTTTTCCGGATTCACCAAAGCTGAATCGTGTAAAATTATTAAAGTAACACATTTAAATTTTTTAACTACTACTATAATATTTTTGTGTATTATACTAGAAAATAAAGATAGATTTTTGTAAAATGTGTTGATATTGATGCTATTGGAATATCTTAAAAATTCAAGACAGGTAGTTAAATAATGTGTCAACTAATGGCATGACAAGGAAGTTAATATTTTCTGTGTTAAGTTTTCAAAAAAATTGTATTGATATTTTATAATTCTACTTTTGCTAATAATATGGAACAAAGTAAATAAGAACATACTTTCAATATTTGAAATACTTTCATATTGTCTTAAATCAGAAATTTTCAATGAATTGTTTGCAAAACATTCCTTCCTTTAATTAAAAAATAAATCCGATAACAAAATGCAATGTACTAAATGTTAAACAATTTGTAGCAAAAATTCTGGAAATAAAATAAATTTTTAGAGCAATTAACCTAAAAACAAAATCAAGAAAATTGATTCATTAAATTATTTTAATTCTAACACCGCAGTTTACTGATTATCAAAGATGTTGATATTTTTGCTGAAATTTTTGCATTCAGAAATTATTTAAATTATTGTTAAATTCTAATAAGAACTCCGATTTAATCCAATAAACACAATAATTTAGTAATAATGGAAAAAAAACTTTTAGTTATCAATTTCATCAATTTAGTAAAGTAAGTTCATGTGACATCACAATTAAATAAAGAGGTCACAATCAAAATTTATTTATATTATTGCTGATTTCTAATAAGCACACATATTTAATCCAATAAAAACAAGAATCAAATTCTAATGAGTAAAAAGTTTTAGTTATTAATTTCATCAGTTTAATAGAGCAAGTTTATATGACGTCACAATTACATAAAAAGAAATTATTTATATTATTGCAAAATTCTAAGAGTGAAAAAATGCAATCCCAATAAACAGAAGAATTCAATTCTAATAACATCTAGAATTTTTAGTCATTGATTTCCCCAATTTAACAAAGTAAATTCATGTGACATCATAGTCTCATATCATTCAATGGCTAACTGCACATCGCTTTAATCTAGACTTCTAGACAGTGCAGTTATGCCATTTCGCTTTTCACAATATACATAATTAATTACAAAACAAAATTGTAATAACGTAATTGAAATCATTACGCGATCATTAATTTTCCCCACTTCTAAAAAATAATAATTTCGTGTGATTAAATACCTGTAAAAGAATAAATTCTATTATTAAATTTTTAATAAGATCGATCCTTTATTTCGAATCAACAAAATTTTCTTGGCTCTAAAGCTCGTAATGAACGATGAAAAAAGAGCCTATGTTCATCTCTGAGCAGCGCAATTAAAGACGGAGATTTCTTCGGATTTCAATCAGCAAGAGTAGTCTCACCAAAACTTTATCTCATATTTTCTAATAAAGGCGTCATCCTCCTCCCATTCGCATGAAATTTTGGATCCTGGATAAGATTTGGAATACTTTCCATTGCATTAGTGAACACTAGTTACGAAATATTCATCACTTATTACCAAAAAAAAAAAAAAGTCTATAATTTTTTCTAAACCGATCGTATGATTTTTGGCGATTAACCCCTAGCATGAGGTTAGTACACAAATATCTGAAAATCCAATTTGCATTTTAGAACTTTTTCCCGACAGAATCAAAATTTGACATACAATTGTAGACATAAGATCACAGAATAGATTTCATTTACTTAAGTACCTGCGTTTTTTTGAGTTATCGCTTTTCCATGTATCCAAAAATACAGTTCCCAGAGGGATTTTGTGTAAAATTTGATATCTACTCACATTTTAAATGCGGAATTTTATTTAACAAGGTCTT
This sequence comes from Argiope aurantia, assembly GCA_026543865.1. Lineage (NCBI taxonomy): Eukaryota > Metazoa > Arthropoda > Arachnida > Araneae > Araneidae > Argiope > Argiope aurantia. The sequence goes on from JAPMOR010044131.1 coordinate 27,143, forward strand.
TATGTTTCGTAGTTATCGAGTTCATTTTTATTCGTACAGAAGGATTGGTAAAGTTCCTCTGAGTGGCTTTGATTTAAAATTTAATAAAATTTATACAAATGTGGTGTAAACTGTATATACCAAATTCCACCCATCTAGTTTAAATCATTTGTGAATTATCGTACTCAAAGAGGACCGGATGTAAATCCATACCGAAGCCTGGAGATCGGGCTGCTTGCTCGCGTACCTTTCTTGCCATCTAACTGCGTTTATAATAACAAGGCCGATCTCGAAATAATATTAATATTTCTTCAAAATAAAAAAAAAATGAAAATTACAAAAGCAAGCAGAACCCCAAATTTAAACTGGAATCGTTTTGCTGCCGAATTTACCAGATACTTTCGAAAATGGACAACTTTTGCATTCTTAAAAGAATTTTGTCCAGAAAGTATCAATTAAATACCTCTCTCTTGAAGACATTAAAATAAAAGTATCCGAAATTATTTTTTAATTTGAAGACTAGTTCAAAATTTAATCCCTTTTTAAAAATCACTTCTCAGATTTTATCTCTATGGAGTGCACTTTTTTAGGTATCAAAAATTACCTAACATTTGATACGAATCTATAATTTTAATACAGACCTCAAACTGAATTTAATCCATTTTGATTTTTGGCGTAGTTGGCGCAAATTTGGAGAAGATCTATAATTTTGTTGTAATGAATGCATACAAAATCTTCCCTTTTAACTCGCAGCTTTTTTTAAAATTAATTATTTTTTTTTAATCCGCACGGACAGACATGCGGGCATATTATCAAAAATGGATTTTTTTGAACTCAAGAAGATTCAAAATGTGAAAAACTTGAAATTAAATTTTTTGATGATGAAATTACGATTTTCTGATGATATATTTCTCGCTTCGTATCGAGAAAATAAAACTAGTTTCTTCATATTTAGGTGAATTAAAACATGGAAATTCATAAAATTAAAAAAATTATCTTAAAAAAGTAAAAACTGTTTTATTTTTTGTATGCATATTTGGGAAATTAAAAAGTAAAATTATAATTTTAAAGCAAAATATTTTCTTTGCCTTACTTTGAATTCGATAATCTAAAAATAATATATTCGAATTCAATGTTTACTCGAAAACATCGAAATCCTAAATCTTAAAACGATTTCTATGCTTTGTGACTATTTCTATGCAAATTCGAGGAATTGATTAGTAAAATTTTGCTTTCAATGGAAAATATTTCTTTTTTTTTGGTTTCGCATTCGGAAATCTAAAAATATTTTATTCAAATTACTAAAAAACTTTATAATTTTTTTTTGCATGGAGAAATAGTAAAAGCGAGTAATAGTAAAAAAAATTATAATTTTGAAAGCTTTTTTTTTACTTGTATTTTAGACAGTAAAAATAGTTCGTTCATATTCAGTCGAAAACAACGAAATTTAAATATTATGATTGCTATTATTCTTTTTCCTCGAAAGTCAAAATATTATGATGATTGCTATGTTCCATTTTTGCAGATTCAAGAATACAATAAGAGAAATTCACATTTTAACGCAAAATCTTTTTTTTTTTTTTGCTTCGTATCCGAGAATTTAAAAATAGTTTATTCGGATTCAAATGATTTAAAATATTAAAATTCTAAATCTTATGATGATTTCTATGCTTTTGGCATGAATACTCCAGAAATAGTAAGAAAATCACAATTTTTAGAACATTTTTTTTATTGACTTCTAAAAGATTTTTTTGAGAGAGTAAAAATGATTCATTCATATTCATTTAATCAGACATAAAGAAATCCACAAAATTTAAATTTCATGATGACTGACACCTGCTTTTCTTTGCTGATTCTAGAATGCAGTAATGGAACCTTCAGTTTAAATACAAAATATTTTCATTTTCTTTTTTCGTATTCGAGAAAGAAAAAATAGTTTACTTATATTCAGGTGACCAGAAACATCGAACTCTACGAAATTCTAAATCTTATGACGATTGTTGCGTTCCCTTATTTTTTTTTCTTCTTCTTTTTTCAAATCAAGAAAGTAATAAAAACAATTCCAATTTGAACGCTAAATAACTTCTCTTTTTTTCTTCGTATTTGAGAAAGTAAAAATAGTCCATTCATATTCAGTTATTCGAAAACAAATAAACAAAGAAACAAAAAAATCCACGAAATTCTAAATTTTAGATGGTTTTCTTTGCAATTACAGAATGCAATAGTGGAAATTTCATTTTTAAAGCAACATATTTTCATTTTCTTTCTTCGTATTCGTGAAAGTAAAAATAACTTATTTATATTCGAGTGATCAAAAATATCGAAATCTAAGAAATTCTAAATCTTAGACGATTGTTGCACTCCCCCCTTTTTCTTTCTTTTTTTATTTTTAGATCAAAAAAGTAATAAGGACATTTCCAGTTTTAAGCTAAATAATTTCTCTTTTTTCCGTCATATTCGAGAAAGTTAAAATAGTTTATTCGTTTTCAGGTAATCAAAAACATCGAAACTCACAAAATTCTCTTTTTATGGCGATTTCTGTACTTTTCATATTCATATTCTAGAAAGTAATAAGCAACTAGGTGTAAGCTTAAATATCGATATTTTTATGTGTTGTTTTCTCACCTTTCGGACGGCCCCTCTCCTTTCTCTTTATCCATCTGCCAGGGTTCACGGTAAAAGAGCAAAATAAATCGCATTGCAAAAGAAGGATGTTACCAGGTGACGGTGGGAGTCACAGATGCAACAGAAAACGTCTCCCCGAAAAGCGTGCAAACACGTGATGGTCTTCGGATTACTTGCGTGCCGAGAATTTCTAATTAACAGAAAACGAACACTGGCTTTAAAAAGATACCCGAAAACGATACACACTTGATGCTTAATTTGTTTCCAACCTAAGGGTTAAGAATTTTCTCGCGCCGAGCTTAATGCGGTTTGTTTCTTTTTCTGCCAGACGATTCCGAGAGCAGCAGCGAAACAACTCAGCGCGCGGAAGGACCGCAGACGATAGTAATATTCGATTTTAAAAATGAGTAGGCAGTTTTATGTTCATTTCTCGTTCACTTTCTTATCTTTTTAGTACGTGTCAAGAAACACGATAGCGGTTATAAATGTATTCTTACAGTTAAAGAATTAAGTTCTTTGTTGCTTTAGTTTGTTTTCTGGAACCTTGGATTTATACTACCGGTTTCAGAATTAAACCTCGGTTTTTAAGAAAGAAGCTAGGGCGAGAGTCATTTGCTTTTTCTGTTGTGTTGAAGTGAACTTGAAAAAGAAATCTTCTAGATTATGCACGGTGTTGTTGTTTTCCTCGTTCGTTGTTTTTCTTTTAATTCTTTCTAGAGTAATTACGCGATAAGAAATGAGCTTTTCCCAGATTTTATCACGAGTTCTAAAAGGCTTTTCTTTTTCGTAGCTTTCTTTATTATATTTTTAGTATAATTATCTAATTTGTTCTTCACTGAAGTCGAGAATATGTAAACAAGCTTGATTTTTGGTTTATTCTGATGAAAAATAGAGAATTTGAGTTTATTCTGATGCGAGTAAACTTTATCAATGGTTAAATTTAATTTTGATTTAAAAATATGATCTACCACATTAAAAAAAACCACAGTTGACATTTTGTAAAACTACTATTGAGACTGTTTTACTGATGAGTTGTGTAATTAATTTTCCTGTTTGTCTTAGAACTATAGGAGATGATACATGAAAATAAATTATTCCATTATAATGAATATTGATCTATTATTTCCCTACATTTAAAATATTTTCATATTATTAAAAACTATATTCTTTTACTATATTCTAAACAGAATGTAAAGATACATTATGTAGTTTTCAAGAATTGTTATTCGCGATTAAATTATTTTAAAGATGACATACATATTAAAACTTCAAGTGCGATTGATATATGAACGGAATTAAAGAACTTCACAACATTCCAAAATCAAAATCAGAAACACAAACACAAAGAATGTATAGCAGTTATGAACACTGAGTAGAATGTTTCTTTTATAAAGAAAAAAAATCAGGTTATTTCTCTTTATTTGAGAAAAGATATTGCACAAACTATAAGATTTGTTGAAGACACATGAACGAAATTAAAGTGTTTCTTAACATACCAGAAATCAAATCAGAGCACAAAGAACGTATGCCAAATACAGACACAAAGTAGTTTTTTTTTTTTACATACAAATCATATGATTTTTTTTTCATCTGAGAAAAGATACTGCGGAAACTTTTAAATTTGTTGAATTTTAAAATGTGCTCCAGATATCCAAACAAATTTTTACCTCTTCTTCGTATTTTTATCTTCTATTGTGATTGACACTTGAAAAAAAAATTAAAGCGCTTCTTATCGTTCCAGAAAACAAATCAGAGTACAAAGAATGCATGGCAAATATACGTATAAGATAGAATGTTTTTTTTTTAAAAACAAATCACGTGATTTTTCTCCAATTGAGAAAAGAAACTGTGAAAACTATAAGATTTGTTGAGCTTTAATATTCAAACTATCTGGCAAATGGAACATTTAATTTTGAAGGTATTTTTTCCCTTTCGAATGTTAATGATACACGAACGAAATTAAAGTGTTTCTTGACATACCAGAAACCAAATCAGAACACAAAGAATGTATGTCAAATGGAAACACTGGTAGAATGATTTTTATACAAACAAATCGTGTGATTTTTTTTTTCCATTTGAGAAAAAACGCTGTGAAAATTGTAAGATTTGTTGAGCTTTAAAATGCATTCGAGATGGCAAAAGGAACTTTTAAATTTCCTCAATATTTTTTCGAATGCTATTGACACCCGAGCAAAATTAAAGCGTTTCTTAACACGCCAGAAACCATAGCAGAAAACAAAGAATATGAATTTTGAATTGCATATTTGAATTGCATATAAGAACACTGAGTAGAATATTTTTACAAACATACCATTTGATTTCTCTTCATTTGAAAAAAATATACCGTGTAAACTTTTAAATTCATTGAATTTTAAATTGTCCCCGAACTAACCAATGAAACTTGAATCTTTTGTCGATATTTTTGCCTTCGATTTCGATTGAAACAAAACGAATTGTGATTGTGATTGAACAAAATTAAAGTGTTTCTTATCGTTCCAGAAATCAAGCCAGAACACAAAAGATGCATGCCATATATAAGATAGAATGCTTCTTTTACAAAGCACGTGATTTTCTCCTTTTGAGAAAAACTCTGTGAAAGCTATAAAATTTGTTGAACGTTAAAATGCACTCGAATCGACCAACAGAACTTTTAGCTTTTGTTATTTTTTCTCCTTAGAATTTTGATTCTTGAACGAAATTAAATCGTTTCTTAAATACCAGAATATATGCTAAATAAGAACACTGGGTAGAATGTTTTTTTCTAAAAAACAAATCATATGATTTCTCTTCACCTGAGAAAAGATACTGCGCAAACTTTTAAATTTGCTGAATTTTAAAATGAGCTCGAGCTAACCAACGAAGCTTTTACCTTTTCTTGATATTTTTACCTTCGATTGTGATTGACACCTGAAAGGAATTAAAGCGTTTCTTAACATCACAGAATCCAAATCAGACCACAAAAAATGAATAAAAGTATTTTGTGAAGGAAACATTTCCAAGCAAAAGAAAGAGGCGTTCCTATCAATAGAATGACAGCTTTCTGCTTACGGAAGCGCACGACCAGACTGAAATTTAATCAGTAATCATTAATGCAAGGAACAAGATATTGCAGCATGCTCAACCCTGCAATCATCTAATCAAATGACGGAGTAATGATAATCATTTGCTTCTAGAAACGTGTTATTTTTCTCTTACCATTCTGGGTTTCCGTTACTTTGAATTATTGATGCATTCCGCCAAAATATCACGCCAAGAATAACACGTGTAGGATTTTTTCACCGCAAGCTGTTGAACGAAAACATTTCAGGCACTTCATTCAGTGATTGAAATGCCGCGAAAGATCAAATTTATTTCATTTTTGAAAAAATATTATGATTGAGAAAAATATTTAAAAAAAAAATCATCATTTCGTCTAACTAAAGTAGACACTTTTCAGCTCAAAATACTGTTACTCAGGCTGTACATAAAATTCCTGTAAAAATTAAAATAGAATTAATTTTACATGATGGAACGAATCTATCAAATCAGGTAGCTAGTTTTATTTTACAAGTTTTCTTTTGAAATTTTAATTGTAGAAATAAAACTGAAGTTATTTTTACTTCGTCATATACGAAGTCTACAAAGGGAAAGGATTGAAATTTCCCAAAAAATTCAATCACAAAATTTTGATGAATTCCACGTTTTAAACTTCTCAATCTGAAATCATGCCTTCCAGTTTTGGAATAATGACAATCCATTAATATAATGATTGGTAAAAGCAACTAACAAGACGAAGGAAGCAAGATCCAAAGTTGCAGATTTTTATCAATAATTGGTTTCAACATCTAAAATGTATATTCCTATCGTATTATCGTATCATTCTATCAAATTGTGAGTGAAATCCGACAATGAGAAGTTTCTCAGTCTATTAGGCCTGGAGAACCGGAATGCAATATCTTAAAAGCTCAAAGAATCTGATGGATGGAATTTATCTTATGGTTTTATCATCAAACTTTTTTATGTTATTCAAATTTTTAAACAATTCGTATATGATTAACGATTTGACCCTCTTCGATCTATATATTCATATAAATATGAAAACGATTCAAAATTGCAACGAATTCGGTTGATAACATTGTGATTGTAATTGAAGATACTGTGTAATGTTGGACTCAATCCGCCAATAGGAAGTCTACTAACAATCCAGCGCAACGTTGCTGTAATAAGCATGAATGTCGTTTTCGTAGAAATTAAGGTGTATAAGTAGTATGGAAAACTACATTTCTTTCAAATTATTTCTTCTTTAAAGATCACCTTTTCAGCTTTCAAAATTGGCATCATAGAAACATGCAACCGAAATAAAATTATTAAAATTAAGCAAGCATTTATCATAAATGTGATCTCATTCAAAAATAATTGCACAAAATTTCCCAAACTTTTTAAATTTATGACTGTTTTAGTTAGCTATTCAATATGCACAAGTGGTAAGTTTGATAAAGTGTATGTTTCTCTGAAGCATAATATTTCAAAGGCTACCTTTGCTTTATTTATGAGAAGATGGCTATTTTTTGGTCTTTTGCATATACAGGGTGACAAGTAAAGTCTTTTTAAACCAATTCAATTTAAAAAGGCGTCTTGTATAGTCAGGGATATAACGTGCGTTTAGAATAAAGTGGTTATGCTAAATTTATTGAAACAGCTAATGGTGAAATAAAGAATTTACAAAAAATTACTCAATACTACAGAGATCGACCAAAAAGTCCAATTAGAAAAATGTATACTATGCCATGGAGTTATCTGTAAAAGTAACGGAAATATTTGTGATTAAAATTATAAACTTTTCCTCACTTGAAAAAGAGTTCGTCTAAAATGGCGAAATATATCTTCAACTCCATCCCCGAGAGTGCGTTTCTCAGATTTTTAAATTATTATTTTTATTTACTTTATTCAATGCTTACATTTAACTTCGCTAATTAAAAGAAATTGTATGAAACACCGGGTATGCAATTTTCAATTTTAGGACGAACCCTTTTACAAGAAAAGCGATATTGCAAATACTTTTACCAATTTTATGGATAATCACATGTCTTTTCTATATGTTACTATGGTAAATGGTACATTTTTCTCATTGAACTTAATTGACCGATCGCCTTTATTTTCTGAGTTATTTTTTTTCTAACTTTCTTATCTCGCCGTCAGAGACACTGTAACTGTACGTAGTCCCTTGATTAAATGGTACGTGATATTATTCTGACTATACTAGACTTTAGAGGGCTAAAAAAGATTTATCCGATCTGTCTGTGTATACTTAGAGTGTGGCTCTTTTTCTTTATGTGTGTGTTATTTATAAATACCTACAATTGCAATTTGTGCAAAATGTCCCACCTATGCTCTTAAATTTAAGAGAAAAATCACTTACAACCTTTCAAATTTCAAAATTTAATTAAAATACCAGTTAATTAAAAATCAAGTGAAATCTTAGGCTTTATTTTATTCTAATTTCTTCATAAAGTATTATGACAAAAAGTATTTTTGTACCATTTGAAAATTCAGAAAATTAGCATTTTAAGGAAACTAATTTTATGCCAATAAAAATTTTTTTAACTTCAATATATTTTTCACAATTAATTTTATAACCAATTTTTTATTTCTAATTTTATAACCAATTCTTTAGAAATTCAAAGCAATTTTTCATGGTAAAAATAAAAATAGTTACCTTCATTGAACATGAACTCCAAAATAGGCTTCACATTTTTGCTTTTATCTTCACAGAACAAATATTTTCAATAAGCGGAAGGAGGTATTTTAGTATTTAAACACTTGTTTTAAAAAATTTAGTTTAGTTTCTTTTATTTGACTGTTTTTTTTGTTCGTATTAAATGATATTACTTTTGAATCTCCTTTAGTAATTATAATCTTAATGGAACTAGCTAATATACCATAAAGCTTTTTATGGCTGCATTTTCAATGCGAAAACATTGAATGAAATTCTGTTTCGTTTGTATTTTATCAGTGAGCTGTATATTCATGAATCGTCTTCATAGTCATGCTTTTTGAGGTATACATTGCTCTTTTAAGCTTTGTATTCTAATTGCAAAGTTATAATCTCCTTTTAATTTTATAGCATTTAAAATTCAGGCAATATTTATATTGACATTTACAATTAGATATAGTGATATCATATTTATTTTTTCATGAAATATGAAATCGTGTATTTTCTGTTTTTCTTAAAAAAACTTGGGTATTAAAAATTTTTCGATTCTCTAATTTTGAAGTGATTAAAGATAAGATTTTCTTTCAAATGTATGAAAAGATAAGATCAAATTTGAGAGTTTATGTATGTTTAAACTTTGAAGATGAATAATTATATGGATCTGTGTATCTATGTTCTGGTGCTCTACCGGTCGACTGTTTGACCAACATCTATCAAATTTGGCACAGAATATCTTCGAGACTTAAAAGGGTGTACCTCAGATCGATTTTTGAAATTTTAATTAAAATTTAATTAATCAAAAATCAATCTGAGTTTTGATGTCCTTCCACGAAGATTTCAGAAAATATTATTGCACATAAAGAATTTCACACAGTTTTAAAATTTAAAAAAATGTCTTTTCACTGATACGAATTTAATAGTCTTGTGAATTGCACTGACACACACACACACATATGTGTGTATATGTATATATACAGTGGCTCCCAAATTTGAGTATACACTATACTCTTTCTTCTATAATTTTATTCTTTTTGATCTTAACATTCACAAGACATTCACAAGAAACAGAAGCAATGGATGACACGTGTGCTGAAATGTTTCGCCAAAATATTCCATCTTCAAAATCTGCTCCTCACCTCTCAAAATTTGGCAAATGATTTCACTGAGCTCATATATAGTATTCAACACTTTTCTCTGATCGCAAATGCAAGTGGCTTATTTTAGTCTAGAATTATCGGCACTTTTTATAGACATCATGTGTGAAATATCGCCAAACTGATAACTTTCACTTTTTTTCGCAGAAACAGAAGCAATGGATGACACGTGTGCTGAAATGTTTCGCCAAAACATTCCAAAATCCGCTCTTCACCACTCAAACTTTGACAACTGATTTCACCGAACTCATATACAGTGCTCAACACTTATTTTTTTCTAAGCACATGTTCAACTGTCTAATTTTGTTCCAGAATGCTCGGCAACATTTGTGGATATCGCGTGTGAAATATCGCCAAACTGGTGACTGCCATCACCTCCCCAGATAGCTGTCCAAAAGGTGTGGATGACACGTGTGGGCAAACTGTACATTTTCGCCAAAATATTCACTCTTCAAAGACCACCTCTTCACTATTCAAAAAGCGGGCAGCCGGCTTCACAGCAAAGTATCAATTAAGGTGTTAGACAAGAATCAAGGATGTGTTAGTGTGTCAGCGCCTTGTCAGGAGCGCCGGCATGTACACATTCTCTCCTTTTTGCTACATTATCCAGCAGATTATTATTCAATGACTATTAGTGTCAGTTTATTGCAGATGTTATGAAAAGTGAAGGTTTCATGTTTTATAGATGACTAGCTCCAGCGTATCATTACCACCTGTGCGAACCTTTTTCGGAACTTTAGGTGTTGCGGTGGGGTGGAGGGATGAGCTTGAATTCAATAAGCCAAGTTCGTTCAGTGCGTCCTTAATGACGAGTGGTTGAAAGTCAATGACATCACGATGATGACGGATGAAAAAAAATTTGCCTAAGGATAGCCGGTATTATTCAATCATTGATAATTGAATTTCGCTCGTCTGTGCATCTCAAACACGATGTAGTGATTAGCATCATAAAGTAATGCCTTTTTGTAATTGAAATTTGTATCCATAAGACCTTTTCTCATAAATTAGCTTTGTAATTATATTAAAAGACTTTTAATAACGTCCTTAAATAAGAATTAGGACCGAATCAATGATATATTGAATTACATCCAATGAATAGTTTTTGCGGATTTTGTTTCTTCAAAAAAAAAAAAAAAAAAAAAAAAAAAAAAATCCATCGGCAATAAATATTAAGCTTAAATATGAGCTATCAAGGTATTTTTTTATACCAACTTAAGACTAGGCTGCTTGATATTAAGGAAACTAATGGTTCTGGAGGAGACATAGAAGTAAAATAATAATATCAGAGAGTTGTCACCATTAGTTGTTATAATGGATAATTATCTAATTTTTCACCTTGTGGTATGCGAATCACTAGGGGTAATGAAATGATTTCAAGGGATACACACATAAAAATATGTTATGGTGGACAATGATAGATAGATTAAACAAAAGAAAAAAGATAATTTATCCAATTCAACTTACATTTTATTAGGAAAAATTAAAGTGATTAAATTGTATCTAAAATAATTTTACTAAAAATTTTTTTGAATCTTTTAAATTTAGTTTAGGTATATATTATGAGTACAATTAATGCTTATTGTAAGAAATATGACCACTAGTCAAAACCTGATAATAAAAGATACATTTCAATAGTCCTTAAATTAAGCGGTTTCAAAAATCCTTTTAACTGTCCTTAAATATAGGTATTTTAAATTTTATTAAATGTACATAACTATTAATATGCATTATTTTTGCATAAATGGTAAATATAACCAGCGGGAGTGGTCCCCCGAAAACTTTCTCGGATATTCTTTCCTAAAGGTGTCATTCTTGAGAATGCCTTACATAGCACTGGCGTACAATGGTTACGAAATATTAACTTTTATCGTGAATTTAGCATTTCGACTGCATATTTCGTAGCATCTTTCGCGAGTTTCTTGAAGGATTAATCCCGGTCGTGTGGTTAATAGTATCCAAAAACCGAATTTACATTTTAGACACGTTTTTATCAACCAATAGAAAATAAAATTTAACACAAAACTGCCCTTATAGTCACAAAATCACTTACCAAATTCGATATATTTAAATCATTGCGGTTTTGAATAATTACATTTATATACTTCTGAAAGTACACGATCAGTTAAAAGATAGATGGTCAATTTCTTGTTGGATTTGGTTCAAATTTGATAGGCGTCTACATTATAGATGTTAAATCTGTGCACTGAATTTTATTTATCTAGCTCTTTTGGTTTCGTAACTATCGTGTTAACTTTTATTCGAATAACCAGACGGCTTTCCTTTAATCAGATTTCATTCAAAATTTGATAGAAATTTGCAAATTTGTGTAAAGATTGCATACCAAATCTCCTATGTCTAGATCAAAATATTTTTTAATCATCTTTGTTACGGACATACAGAGATTTTTTAAAAATGTGTTTTTCGAATTCAGTGAGCTTTGAAACGTGGAGATTCGTCAAAATCTCAAGTTCAAATATTTTGACGATTACTATACTTTCTCTATACTATCTATACAAGAAAGTAAAAATGTCTCTGTATTAGGGTGTTATTATTGCAGTTGTTAGTAATTATACATAGTAATTATCTTTGCAGATTTTAGTAATTATGCATAGTAATTACCTTTGCAGATTTTAGTAACTATGCATAGTAATTATCTTTGCAGATTTTAGTAATTATACATAGTAATTATCTTTGCACATTTTAGTAATTATGCATAGTAATTATCTTTGCAGATTTTAGTAATTATGCATAGTAATTATCTTTGCAGATTTTAGTAATTATGCATAGTAATTATCTTTGCAGATTTTAGTAATTATGCATAGTAATTACCTTTGCAAATTTTAGTAATTAGGCATAGTAATTACCTTTGCAGATTTTAGTAATTATGCATAGTAATTACCTTTGCAGATTTTAGTAATTATGCATAGTAATTATCTTTGCAGATTTTAGTAATTATACATAGAAATTATCTTTGCAGATTTTAGTAATTATACATAGAAATTATCTTTGCAGATTTTAGTAATTATACATAGTAATTATCTTTTTAGATCTTAGTAATTATGCATAGTAATTATCTTTGGAGGATTTAGTAATTATACACAGTAATTAGGATTGGCATTGCAGGGCAGTGTTAATAGTTTTAAGGAAACACAAGTGAAAAAGTGGCTGAGTAACACTATCTTAAAAGAGCTAAAATTTTGAGAGCAATCATAATGCCCTTGTTGACCAATGATTGTTGTTCTTCACGTCACGATTTGATAGCTACCATTTGTAAACTTGCATGTCATAAAACTTTCAAATGCTACCAAATCATGACTATAACACTGAGTGGCATTTGGTTGGTGAATAATTAATCAACAAAATATATCTGCATCTTACCAACCAAATCTTAGTATTCTAAATATAACTCCCTCTTTCTTTATATATATATAACGTAGGCGGCACAGAAATCGCTCTTATTATTTATTACTTGATGGTAAACAGTCAAATGTAAACAAATTTCTATACGAACTCGTAGATTTCATCATTGGACGCTTTTACAGCTGCACTTAATTCAGCGCTTCGTTAATTAAATTGAAATAAAAATGAAAGAAATAAACGGTTATTAGAAATGTTCAGGAAAAGGCGTGCCAGAAACTCCAGAGGAAACAAGATATTAAAGAAACCAAGAAATAGGAAAAATGAAAACATATCAAATGGCAAAATTTTACTTCACTCCTTCTCACAACTAAAATCAGAAAAGCTTTTATCACTTTTCACTTCTACAAGATTCTAGAATAATACTTTAAAAATTTTTTCTTGTTTCTAATACGAATAATGAACTATAAAAGTTTACTTCATTCATTCTGAAAAATAAAATAAGCTAAACCGTTTCATACACCTATCACTTCTATAAGATTCTAGATTAATTCTATTCTTAAATTGTTTTTATTTATTTTTTATATGAATACGAAAAGATAAAACTTTACTTCATTCGTTCTGAAAAATAGAATCAAAAACACTTTCATACATGTTTCCCTTTTATAAGATTCTAGAATAATTCCATTCTTAATTTGTTTTAATTTTCTATCCGAATGCATTTCTTTTCCTAAGAAATATTGGTATCTTACCTCTAATTTAGATTTTAACCCATGTTTTTACTGTTTTTTGAGATTCTCACAGTTTTTAACGCTTTGTAACAGTATGACTTCATTTGATTTTTTAAAGAAAAGCTACAATATTATTTAAAACTTTCGATTAGTAGTAATTTTCATTACTTATTTTAGTGTTTTTTAAATTGTTCCATTTTTTGATCTTGTGTTTGGCGCAGCGTAACCGATACCGTCTTTTGTGCCATAAAACACCAAATTCCAATCCAATCCAATCCGAATGCAAAAGGATAAAATTTTACTTCATTCATTCTGAAAAATATAATAAAAAGCACT
>JAPMOR010044131.1:48706-62479 GCA_026543865.1 Argiope aurantia
CACACACACACACACACACACACACACACACACACACACACACACACTGTTTTTTATTGCTTTTAGAAATTCTGATATGCTTGTAAAAATTTTGCATTTGTGTTTATCATGTTGTGACAATAGTCTTGACTATTTTACTTTGCCTTATATCCTTATATTATAATTATTAATTTGTAATAGATAATTATAATTGCATTTTGATTTCAAAACATATGGTTCGATATTCAATTTATAAATAATTGTGGCAAATATCGATGTATTGTTTTTGCCTTTATTATTGTTATTTTTCCATATTTTTGATGCAACATTAATAAGTAAGAGTTTTATTTGCATTTATAAATCCAAACTGCGTTTCAGTATGATCTTATATTCTTTGGATTACCCCGATTATGTAAATAAATATTAAAAATTTAATTTATTGGTGGTTGTGAGGAGTAGGCAGGTTGGTAAAGAGAGAATTAATTTTAGTTTAGTGATTCCCGAATCTTTCAGTATTTGAAATCATGCTTTCTACTTTCAGCTGTGATATCTTATAACGATTTTTATTGGGTTTTTTTTATCCGCTAATCATTGGTTTTTTTAATTTCTACTGGACATTCAGCGATTTTTTTAAAATCACAGCTAAGTAATTAAGAAAGTGCAATTGTTCAGTCAAAATTTTTTTTAACAAAAATATTTTTCTTCAAATAAAAAAAGCAATAATTAAATTTGTTAATGTTTTTTTAATTAAATTTAGCAGTTCTAAATTTTTAATTTAGTTAATTTTTTTGTTAATACCGATTAGTATTTAAGGTAAAAAAAATAATTTTAAGAGGGCAGAAGTTTTAATGATGAAACTGTTATATATTACTACCCATGGTAAAATTCAAATATTAATATTCAAATAATTTTATGTTACTTATATACATTTAATTTTTTATATTTTAAGAAGGAACTTTTAATTTTTTATTCATATAATATGTCTTTATTGTTTTTATGATAACTTTTCCTAATCTTCCCTTTCTTTGAAAGCCTAACATTTAATTTTTTTCGAACCCTTCTCTCTCTATTATGGAAGCATAGATATAAATCAATTTCTGAAAATTACTAAATATCTGAAAAACAAATTAGAAGTGATATGAATTTTGATTACAAAATATCAATGCATTATTTATAAATTTTAAATAGAGATTCTGTGACTTTCATTGACGCATCAATAACCTTGTTTTGTTAATTTCGAAAAGTTTACTACAGTGATTTTGATTACAAATTTAAATATATGTAATGCATTTTGTTTAACATTTCCCGAATACACATAATTTGACAAGTTAATTAGAATTGAGTGAATTTGTACGCAAATATTTCGCATAACTGACAGTCGATTAATTAACCCTGAGACAAAACAAAATGTTCAGAAATCATAAGACAATTTGGCGCATGTTTCTTTTTTGTTTTGTTTATTAGTTTCCTTTTAATCTGAATAAAATATAATCTTTTCAGTTTTCTTGCTGCAAAATAAAAGGGGCCCCAAAATTAACGCAAGATTTGAATTCGTGCTGTAAAGTGTTGGCAATCCTATTAAAAAAAACTTTTGATGACTGATAGTCTAGAGTAAGTAAAAGTGGAGCGTTACACAATAGAAAAAAAAGTGTTTTCATTGTTGGACAATATTTCAAAAATAATAAAAGTTTGGCGGCCACAGTTCAAAAATTTGAGAATTGATCCTTCAGATCGATTTTCTTTTTAAGGGATTATTTGAAATCAAAAGCATATGCCCACAAGCCCACGTGCATTGAAGGAGAAAATTCAAAGCTTCACCAATGAAATTCAGCCATGTTTTTGCAAAATGGTCATGGGAAATTTCGACAAAAGAGTGCTTATGTGCCAGCAAAGACGTGGAGGCCATTTGTCCTATATGTTATTCCATACATAATCCTATCCAATGTACTTTAAGATTCAGTAACAATATAACAATGTAAAGAAAGATTTTTTTTATTATTTAGTTCAAATCTTGTGTTTGCACGTTGTTCTATCATGCAACCCACCATTTTTTACTAACACTAAACTATCAGCTATCAAATGTTTTTTTTAATAGAGCTGCTAACAGTTTATTGCATGAAAGGTGACTGTTAAAAGTTCAGTTAACCACGTGATCTTCCTGGGCGGAGCTAGCTTCCAATCATGTAAATATTACGTGGTCTCCCTGTTGATGTTAGTATACTTTTTTTCCAGCAGAAGGGAATTTGACTCCTGTACTAGAGTATCGGCTCTCTCTCTCCCGAGAAATTTTGACTCCTGTACTAGAGTATCGGCTCTCTCTCTCTCCCGAGAAATTTTGACTCCTGTGCTAGAGTATCGGCTCTCTCTCTCCCGAGAAATTTTGACTCCTGTACTAGAGTATCGGCTCTCTCTCTCCCGAGAAATTTTGACTCCTGTACTAGAGCATCGACTCTTTCTCTCCCGAGAAATTTTATGTGTAGTTCTCTAGACCTTCTACACTATGGCGTTTTCATGTGCCTTTTGTTGTTGATGTTATCAATAAACCCCATAAAAGACAACCTGCGTTTTCAAGTCATTTCACCCAGACTACAATCTTCACTATCAAATAAATTATTGTGTAATCATGAAATGCAATAATGTTTTAGTGACAAATTCGAATCTTGCGTTAATTTTGGGATATCCTTTACATCACAATGTTACTTTTAATGTCCGTAATACGAGAGATTTTATTTAAAATAAAAAAGAATGAAAGAAAGGTGATTCGAATCTCTAGTCTGATACATCAAAGCATGATAAAGATTGAATTGGATTTATTAATTATCATGCTATTCTTGCTCATACTTAATTCGTAATTGTAGTAACAATAAAGTTCAAATAAAAATCTTGTGAATAGCGCCATAATACGATTAAGTATACAACCAAAAATTAAAACAATGTCAAATTCTGTTGTAAAATACGTTTAAAGATATTGATAGAAATTTGTTAAAGTTAAGAAAAAAAAATGTACTAAAAAAATTGGTATCTCTAAAAAGCTGAATTTTTGAATTTTAAATCAAGGAAAAAATATATTTTCTGTAACTATATTCAACAAAATAAATGAGGGGAAATTTTAAAATTTCGATTGATTTAAAATTGATTAATTAACCTGAATTTTTTTTTTCAGAAAAGCCTTTCCTACTGGGCATTTCTTATATTAGAGATAACAAAGTCTCTTTATTGACAGTTATAGGCTCAACAATCTTCCTTGTATGATTTTTGTATGATTTTTCCATCATGCCCGCAATCTATTGATAACATCCAGTTTATAAATATTATCAAGTTAATGAAATGAGATTTATCCCTCTCGCCTGACAGATCAACAATTTTGAATTAAAAGTCGACCCCAATGGCAATTTTTCGCTATGGTATAAATCTTTGGTAGGAGGTATGTCCGTCTTTGAAGTGGAGGTAACTCAACTCCGCACCCTTAATATACATTTGATTAACCGTGGAAGGCAGAACGAACCAACTTTACCAACTATTTCTCGAATTGCGATGTAACCGAGTGGGGCATTGCAGTGTAGAAATCACGGGGAGGGCAATCTAAATGGTGAGTCATTCCGTTGCTGCGTTTATTTTTATTTTTAAATTGAAATATCATGAAGACGCGAAAAATAACACCATACCCTGGACGTTATTTGCATTTTCTAAACCAATGAAGACGACTGAAAGGCGAAAAAATATATTATGGCCTAGATTTAAATTTCTTTCGTTACGCGTTTCTGTTTCTAATCTCTATATCTGAGATAGCCACAGGTGGGATTATCAACACTTAAAAAATTATTTATATAACAAAAAGGATATATATATATATTTTATTTAAGTATAAGTTATTTCTTTTCATACCATTTTGTTGCAAATCGAGGCCCCTTCAGCTGTAATGTGTCTGATTCAATGTTCTCACCTTGATGCTTTTTGTATATTTAGAGGATATAGTGTGATTTGTCTTAACTTCATCATTTCATGGAAAAAAAAATCGAGTATCAATTTAAGAACTCGGATTTTTTTTGACTTAGTGCTTATAAAATATGTCATGATCTATAATTTGGATGTAAATATCACGTACTGAGTTTCATTAATCTAACTCGTTCCGTTTTCGAGTTATTATGTTCATAAACAAACAAGAAAATAGACACATGAAACTTCGAAATTGAACTATCAAAATCTCTTCTCTTTCTCATCAAAATCGCTCTTTGAGAAGTTCTTTCATTCTCTTCAAATATATAAAGAAAGTAAAAAAAAAGCAAAAGCATACCGTCTTGGAAAGTATAAAGAGAATATATATACATATTAATTTCACTGAAAAAATTTATTGCGCTCAAAAAAAGTTTATTTCAGAGAGATGAGTCTATTGTAAAAAGGAAATCTGATATTAAGAGAAATGACTTTCGAGACAGGAAAAAGACAATTTCTTTAGATATATTAAATATATATTTGGAAATGTCTCATTAATCTAAGAATTTTCAGGCATTGGACCACAATCAAGATCCCTTACTCAAAAATGTTTGCTGTAGATTTAACACATTTATTATATATAATTTTGTGGGAAATTTTCTTTCGCGAAATAATGATAGTAAGACTTATAGTTTTTCTTTTCGAAACACTGTAGGGAAAAAGACGAGTATTCTAAGAGCAGCATACAACAATGCTAAGAATTAAAAATATATAGAATGAAGTTGTGAATGTCAAAAATAAATAATAACAGACGTTAGACAAATGATCCCTAGTATAATAATAATTCAACAATCAAAGAATATAAATTGAATCATAGCCGTGATTAATACAGGGTGTTTCAAAACTCATAGACATAAATTTAAGGAGTGAACCGCTAGATGGCGCTGTAATGGAAAGCAAAAATCGGGAGTTTTCTTACACATCGTCCTTTTTACAGTGGATTTCAGAAAGTATGGCGGCGTAGAGGAAAATCAGAAAAAGGCGGATATGCATTTTATGTATGGTCTGGCGAGTGGGAATGCTTGTAAAGCCGTAAGACTGTACGATAGCGTTTCCCGAGAAGACGCGTTCGAAGGATTAGTCGGAGTGGGCCCACACCTTGGCCGGCACGCTCACCCGAT
This sequence comes from Argiope aurantia, assembly GCA_026543865.1. Taxonomy (NCBI): domain Eukaryota; kingdom Metazoa; phylum Arthropoda; class Arachnida; order Araneae; family Araneidae; genus Argiope; species Argiope aurantia. The sequence continues at coordinate 53,800 of JAPMOR010044131.1, forward strand.
TTCTCCTTTTTCCTTTGAGGCCTTTGAAAAGTCTCGTCTACGAAAGCTCTATCCTCTCTGACAAGGACCTAGTTGCCAGGATTTCTGTTGCTGCCGACGCCATCCGAGAAATGCCGGAAGTGTTTGAAAAAGTGCATCCCTTACTACGTCGTAGGTGTAACGCCTACATTACAGCAGGCGGTTTCTGTACTTTTGCCATACAAGTTGTCAATAAAATTATTCAACATCTCCTCTATCCGTTTGGTGTTTCGTTCTTTCATGCGACAGTAACGGATACTTCCTAGCGGTTCACTACTCGCTCTCCGCTTATTCATTGTATGGTGAAAATTACTTGTTTAGATGTTTCCTATCACCCCTTAAATTTTTGCCTGAGTTTTGAAACACCCTGTATAATGAATTTTAGGTACAGGTACAGTGGCAAGTAGATAGCCAAAAAGAGCTTATAAGTGCTCACAGCAGAGCTTACAACGTTCTTGGAAAAAACCATCAGAACAAAACATTACGCAATGCTTTTTTAAAGATAAATATAAAGAGAAGCGAAGAAACGCTTATAAATAAAGATAATGACGTTTATAAACAGAAATTCTGTATTTTGACTCAATAAACCTTTAGTACGCTAATAATCTTGAGTGACATAGAAATCGAAAAGAATTAACAATTATCTCAAACATTCAAGCAGGAAATTTTAAACTTCTAAAACTAATGACTCATTTCGTTTGCAAAAATATTTCCATTATCTATTATTGAAAATGTTTTGAAGACTTAAAAGTCCATAGACACTAAAAATCAGCGGGCTTAGGTTTTTTGGTTTGGTTATATTAACGTCCCGTTTAAAGCAACACTTGGGCTATTTTGGGACGGACCTCGTAATAAACCGCGGTCAGATGACGAGGACGACACCTGAGCTGGCACCCCCTCTCCACGCCACACCAGCGGGAGGACGTTTGGTCAGGACGGATTTAACGTGCAACTGGCCCCCTTACACGACGGTTCTTTGGTGGAATCGGGTCTCGAACCTGAAACCCTCCGGTTCCGAAGCCGAGACCGTATTACCAGGCCACCGTAAAGATCAGCGGGAATCGTCTCCTTAAAGTTTGAGAGATCCTATATCCTTTATTCAATAGTAAAAAAAAAAATGTGTAAAATTGCATTCAGTTACAAAATGTTGATCTTTTTGCATGAATCTAGTGTGCAATGATTGACAATTTTTGAAGGATTGATCCCTGGTGTGGGGTTAATATACAAGTACTTGAAAATCAAATGTATACTTTTGATGTCTTTTTTTTCTGTTTGATTGAAATCAAGATCGAAAATTTATAACAACAGTTATAATGGCAAGATCACATATCGAATTTCATTTATTTAGATCATTAGGTTTTTGAATAGCTGCATTTACTTGTATTTCCAATTGGTGATAGTTAACCTTGAAGCAGATTTGGTTCAGAATTTTACATTGATATATAATTTAGAGGTTAAAACTGAGAACTGAATTTTATTAACGTAGTGAAATCCGAGTTCATTTACTTAAGAAAAATAGAAAAAATTTCATTTGTTACGTTTTTGAATTGTCTGGTTTACATAAATACAAAAAATATTAAAAAAAAAAATCGAAAACGTGGGAAAGGGTTTTAGTTATTCTATGACAGTCAATTTTCCACTGGAAAATAAATATGTACATACTGTTCTTTATCTTCATTAATCTTTGTATACGCAAAAGCATTTTTATATCCAATAAAATTATATCTTTTAAAAATAAAATATACACACACACATGTGACGCACTCACGCACCCCCCATATATATGTAACAATAGATATTTCTCCATAAAAGTAAATACATCAATTTATCTGTAAATGTAAATGCATAACTTGAAGATAAACTGTTTTTACAATGCGTTAAACTATATAACTTCCAGTTATTAAATTATTGCATAATTGCTAAACAATCTATAAATGCATACATATTTTTTTTAAAAGATCAGCTTGGAGAAAACAAATATTTTAAATTTTAATTCGCAGGCAAATTTATACAAAATTAAATAATAATCAAGAGAATGTCTGTTAAAGATATCTGACAGCTATCATATATAATAATTATCCTGTTTAATATTTATTTTTTACAAATCTTTTTGAATGACACTATATCAACGGCTAATTCGAAAAGAAAAAAATCTTACGAATTAATTTGAAATAATTTGCATTTATAAATTTAAATTATTTCCTCGCGTCAAAAAACAAACAAACTAGTTTTGAAATCACTTTAAAGAAAACGAAAGACTTCAGCGATTTATAAAAGAGACAGAATACATTACATTTCTATAAATTTTATTCATTCATATATTTTTACTCTTATTCCTCGAGTGGCATGAAGTTGATTCATTTTATTTTCTCATCTTCTTCACGATTAAATTTTGAAGTAGCCCAGACTTGATTCTCGAGTTTGAAGCGAACTTAATCGCAGAAGTTATGAAAAGAAATTATATCTTTAATTCTCGATTCGTTGTCAGCAACAGTCGGTCAACGGGTGAATTAATAACTCCAGCGAGGGTAACCAAAGCTTCCGGCGTACGATTATTATCATTGATGTTAGCTATGACATAGCCAGGATATGGCCGTCAAAGCTTCACTGGGAACCCTCGGGTTACAGTACTCACTTCTTTCTTTGTCCGTTTTACACTTCCTCGCGCCAGCTACTGTTGGACCACCTACAGTTTTCATTCAAATTATGCCGTGAGAAGTTGGTACGGTTCACAGGAAAGGACTTCTGTTTCAATGATTTTACAGCATCTGTTTAAAGCAGGGGAAAAAAATTCTTGTCCATATTCATAGGCATAAAATGGTAAAAGCATCATCTATAAAAGTTAAGTTGAATTGAATAAATTACTATTGATTTTTGGAATTGTGAAAATTTGTAGTCAATGTGAATTTGTATGAATTTTTCTTTTTTAATGATTTCAGAAAATGTATGAATTGCACAGTTAAATTTTTTTTTCTTTTATCAGAAACGATATAAATAGATTGTTGTTCGATCACATGCAAATAAGGTATACAACACTTATTAATTTGTATATCTGGAGCATTTATTGGCAGAATCGCAGTGAATTTCTAAATTTAATAGAGGCTGTGATAACATTTTAATTAGACTCCTTAAGAGACATACATGCTATAATAAAATGTAAACTTTTTGCACAATCTGCTATATCTTATAGCCTTTGTGGAGACACACTAACTACTCGACATATTTTAAAAGACTGTGTGGTTTTTAATATATATTACTTGAAGTATTTTTACTCTAACACTTTTAACTGACATTTTTATTTAGACAAAGTCGAAATTCTAACCTCCTAAAGTTTAAGGATGTTGGTATTTTTCTTAATATTTAGTTTTATTTTTCTAATATATTCATGTATTAGTGATACTGCTATCATTTCCTTCATTTTAATGCTTTTGTTAGGTTTCAAGTATTAGTGTATTATGGCATTTAGCTCTAAATAACATTTTTAATTTTCGGCGCAGCATATTTTATTCAAGAAATTTGTGCCTGAAAAATCAAATAAACTGAATGGTTGAATCTTTGACATATTATCTACATATAAAAGAAATAGCAGTTAATTGTTTAAAAAAGTCCTTTGGACATGTTTGAATATTCTATGGGCTCTTTATAATTTGTATGGATGAAATAGCAAAAAGCAATTTAAAATAGGATATGTTATCTAATTGAGAAAATAAAAAATATATAATTAAAGAATTAAATATATTGTCAAAATTTCTAGAATTTTATATTATTAAAATAAGAAAAAATTACAGCTTTGAACATTCAAACACTATTATGAAAAGCAAATCAAATCTTCAATCTTTTATAATGCAATGTGATACCCAATTAAGTTAACAAATTGTACATAAAGATAGTTTTTTTAGACATTTGTTTTTAGCAAAGAAATACTTATAATCTCCTATTTCCTTTTCAGTTTTAAAACATAGTCTGGAATAAAGTAGAGAAACCAAATAAAAATGAATCAACATCATAACATTAGCGAATTTCATAACAGCATAAAATTAGCGAATTTCTTTAATGTTTTATAGTTTTTCGGTGCCCTTTGAAGCAACGCTCTGAATGGAAATGAGCATGGGAAGTTTGAGTTACATCCAAGCACTGAAATACAAAATATTGAAGATAAAATGTATGTAATTTGGTTGATGAAATGTATACTAAAAAAATCTTTATGTTTAATGAATTTGTTTAGCTGAATGACTATTCTTCTGTTACAGAACCATTTTAACATATTTCAGCGTCCTGACTGGAGTAACTAGGAAATCCATCAGAATCGTAAAAAAGAAATTTGAGTGCCTATGGTTCAAGAAGAATAAATACCAAATAAATTAATAGGGGAAGAAGAAAACATAAACATCTGTTCTCTGATTTGAAACTTAAGAGAACTTGTATAATAAGAACTTGTATCATCACATCAGAATTATTATTCAATTTAAATATAGGTTAGTTTTAATCAGAAAGATAAAGTGAGAAATTTTATATCCATTTATAAAAGAAAACCTATTAACAATGAAAGAAAAAGATCCGCGAGACAATGCTAAAGGCACGCTTTTAATTTCACTAAATTAATTTTGCGGCTCCGGCATTTGAACAACTCAATCATATCTAGTTCAAAAAGTAGCATACTAATGCCAGAGAAAGAAGTTTGTTAAACGGTTTGGGGACATAACTGTAACTGACTATTCCAAACAGCTATAATAGTATCCTCTATAGTTCAAAAATTTCAGAGCCAAGGCAAAAATCAATGCTCTGCTACCAAATATTTCTCTCTTCTCTGTTTGGTATACTTTTGAAATTAAAGTAATAAAGTTGTCTTCGTGCAATATAGCTCTAGTAAATAATTGTTGCCCCAATTGGATTGGCCACCCTCCCACTCTTATTCATATATACTTTTAAATATGTAAAAAAAATATATTAAATTGTCAGTATCCAAATAAAATTAGCTGAGCCAGAAAGAAAAGAAATATGTCTTAATGTGCGTTTGTTGTTTGAAAGTAACTTTTCTCCAAAAGAAAAACTAAGTCGTTCATGTCAACATATGTGCAACATGCATTGAAATGCCTGATTTTTTCTGTAACAGATTTGATATCTTAAAATAAAAATCATACATACATTTTCTTTTGACTTGGTTACTTCACATTCAATGCAGATAATATAAATGCTCAAACTGTATCAGTCTGTCAACTGAATGAAACCAATAAGTGCATTGGCCCACTTGTATAAAACCTCAACTATTTTTATTCGTTTACCCATAGAAATCCCATTAACAATAATTCGAAATCACGGGCAATTCACACACACAAAAGTAATTTGATTGTGATTGTTATTTTCATCTCAATTCCGCACACTGTTCTCATAAAATTTCCCATCAAAGTTACGTATCGTAACTTCAGGCAACATCTGGTTACCAGGGGGAAAAACGAAACACCATAAATAATAAATGAAACAGAAAACTTAGAGGAAAGAGAAAAGAGAGAAGGTAGAAAAAAAGGAAAGCCAAAGTGACGTCGGTGCTGGAGGCTCTTTGTTGAGTGTGAAAATTGAAGGCACTTAATTGCAGCCTTAACAATGCTTGTTAGCCATCAAACGGCTATTGTAAGAGCCTTCAGCGAGCATGTCACGATAATTAGGGGCCTCAAAACAAGTTCAGAATGACACATTAGGTGTCAAAGTAACAACACCTGTTATGAACCTGCGCGGTAATTAGTTTCCTCTTTCTTGAAAGAGGATTTGGTTTCTCGCGCTGTCTTTTCTTTTCCACTCTCACCTTGGTGGGAAATCACTTTTCTTTTTAAATCCTGAGTAAATTTTGAAAAATGCTTCCAAGAAGCTATGCGTTATCGACCAAGAAGCTCTGCGTTATCGACCAAGAAGCTCTGCAAATCTAGATTTTATCAATTTTAATTTGAATGAGTATATAAAATATTCTCTTCCAATTTCTACAGATTTACAAACCTCAAGTAGTCCTTGTGCTGTTATGCACCACCAATAGGTAATAATAAGAGCGAATCACTTTTCGTTTTTAATCCTCAATAAATTTTCAAAAATGCATTAAAGAAGATTTAATTATCTACCAAGAAGTTCTGCAAATCTAAGTTCCATGAATTTTATTTAAATGTGTATATAAAATATTCCTTCGCCTTTCTACAGTTTTACAAACTCCAGGAAGTCCTCGTGCTGTTATATATTGCTGATGGGCAACAATAGGGGCGTATCTCCTTGATTGGAAATCACTTTTCTTTTTAAATCCTAAGTAAATTTTCAAAAATGCACCCAAGAAGTTCATCATTTACCGAGAAGTTCTGCAAATCTAGGTTCCGTCAATCTTAATTTAAATGAGAAAATAAAATATTCTTTCTCATTTCTACAGATTTACAAACTCCAGGAAGTCCACGTGCTATTACCTCACAAATTGACAACTATAGAGACGAATGACCTTTAATTGGAAATCATTTTTCTTTTTAAATCCTCAGTAAATTTTCAAAAAGGCAACCAACAAGTTCTGCAAATCTAGGTTTCATGAATTTTAATTTGAATGAGTATACAGAGTATTCTTTCGTATCTCTACAGCTTTACAAACCGCAGGAAGTCCTTGTGCTGCTATACACCACTAATAGACAACAATCATGCAACTCATCTTGATTAAATCCTTAATAAACTTTTGAAAATGCCTTTAAGACCATCTGGAATTATATCTAGGCTCTAGGAATAAATATATAAACATTTTGAATGAGTATATAAAATATTATTTGGGATTTCTAAGCTTTACAAATTGCAAGAAATCTTTGTGGCATTATATACTATAAATAGGTAACAGTCGAGGTGACTTGTGGATAAGCTCTAAGGAACTGCAGCACTAAAAAGTTTTGGCAGTGCATAAACATAATTACTGTTCTATATACAATATTGCTAGAAATATTTTAATATATCCATAATTTTACATTGTTTCTTTCATAATGTATACTTTGGGGAATGTTATTATTGTCAAAAGTTCATATATTGCCTTCTCGAGGTTATTCAAAACAATTACATCGAATTCAAATGGCTATAAATATTTTGTAAACAACAATTAAAAAAATGAAAAAACATTATCGAAAAAGATTTGAAAAATATTTCCTTACATAATAATTGTTCAATGCGACTTTTGTTATCTGGGCAGAATTCATGTAACACTCCAATTCACGCTGGACACTCTGAAACATGATAATCTTTAGATAATCATATGCTATCGATCTTTCTAAATCTATGGCTATCTGCATCTTCTTAAATAATTCATTCTATTTTCCTTTCATTCAGCACTTGAAACTGTGAAGCATGACATTAGATAGTTATATGCTATCGATCTTTCTAAATCTATGGCTATCTGCATCTTCTTAAGTAATTCATTCTATTTTTCCTTTCATTCAGCACTTGAAACTGTGAAGCATGAAAACCATTAGATAGTTATATGCTATCGATCTTTCTAAATCTATGGCTATCTGCATCTTCTTAAGTAATTCATTCTATTTTTCCTTTCATTTAGCACTTGAAACTGTGAAGCATGAAAACCATTAGTTATATGCTATCGACTTTACAAATCTTCCAAATTTTGTCTATTTTTGCTATTTAAATCTTCTGAAATTACTTTTTCTTTCTTCAGTTTATTCAGCACCAGATACTTTGAAGCATAAGGAAGCATAACAAACTTTCTAAATCATCTGAAATTTTGGCTTTTTGATTATCTACATCTTCTGAAATTTTTCCTTCAATCTTCTTTTGTTCCAGCGTCAAATGCCATGAAGATTGATGATAGCCATCAGATACCCATATGATATGGAATTTTTCTTTAACTTTTAAAATTCTGATTCTGAGACTATCTAAATATCCATTTTATTAAAGCATAAGGCAGACTCATCTTCGTTTAATGGTAAATGGTTTGAAGATACACATAGAAAATGCCTCCTACTGCAATGAAATAGATTTTTACACAGATGTTGTTCATGTGACCAAGGGAAATCAGATAGGTAATTATTATGAATGCAGTAATTACTTTAAGATTTCTTCAGTATTCTTCATTATAGTTTACGAAAAAGTTAGATTCTTTCATAGTATTAAAATTGCTTTAAAGAACATTTACATTAAATATTTTCGCCAATTTGATGGAATTTCAAAATTAAAATTATTGCTTAAAAAACACTTTGACAAAACTTTTTATTTCGGTCAGTAATGGTCCGAACAATCGCCTTCATCCTTTTATAAAACTATTTTATTTTGTTCTTTTTAATGCCTTAACTATCTAGCCCAAGCGTCACATTGAAAGATCGTTTCTTAAACTTATAAAATGAAGCTATAATTCTAGGCAAAAATGACACACAATTCATGGACATCTTAAGTAATATTTGGATTCCTAATTAAATTATTAGGAAAGCACATTCTTGAAACAGGGATTGCAATCTAATTATATTTATCAATAACCTATAAGTGATTAATAAGTAATATGTTATTTATAAGTAATATATCTACAGAGCTCATACCTGATTTCACTAACTAAAACGGAATCACCTAAACTTTCATTATTTGAACATTCCTACAAACTTTTTAACTAAGCAAATTAAACATTTAATCTAGGTAAATAGACTTTATTTTATTT
>JAPMOR010044131.1:64076-76327 GCA_026543865.1 Argiope aurantia
TTAGACTCACAGAGTAGATTTTAGCGAACATTTCAAAGGAGGAAAAATATTAAAGATACCTTTTCCAAAATTAATTATTGAATTATAAGTTCAGGTTCTGTTTTACCATACGGTTACAGTTGATTTAATTTTAAATATCGATTAACTTAAAATTATAGAAAGCATTTCTCTAGAAATGCTTTTATTACTGTTAGAAATATCTTTTTTAAATTATTTTATTCATATCGTAGTATCGTAGTTTTTAATTTATAATTTATTCTTTTGTATATGTTATGGAATATTGAAAACATTTTTTTCTCAAATATTTAACCGAATGATGGCCTTTACTTGAAACAAAATTTTAATCATATTAATTTATAAAAATATTACAATTTTACAAAATTTTATATACAATAAGGAGTGAAAAAAAAACCAATTGCAGATTCCGTATTTACAAAAAAAGAATACAATCGATTTAAATAATTGCATTTAAATATGAAATAATATTATTGCATTGCAAAATTGTGCAATGATACTCGAAAACATATGAGAATCCATTAATATTCAGTAAAGAAAATTACAAAATATTAAATAAATAAATATAATTTTTTTGTTTAAAATCAAGGCTTAATATTTTACTTTTTAATAATTATAATCCCCAATTCTTTCATCTAGATTAGCATCCCTTAATGAAGCCACTCTTACCACTGTCTTAATTTCGAACAGTGGTGAGGTGACGATGGCAGCAACCGAGCTGGTACAATATTCTAGAAATTTCCCTGCGATGAAGTGTGGGATTTCTGACCCACGATGGAAGATATAATATGTAGTAGTCTAACAAACATGACAGACTTTTGAAGAAATAAGGTATTGAACTTTCGAACCGCGAACTTTCTGCCTCGAAATAGTAATTTTACAAAAAAACTCCCACGACACCAAAAAAAAAAAAAAAAAAAAAATGCATTCTGTATATAGCATTTTATATATTTTGCATCTATATTTTCGGTACTGTATAAATTAAAAATAATTTCCTGTGAATAAATCATATTAATTGTACATTTTATTTAGTTATTCATTTTAGTTATCTATAGTTTATGGCATGTTTAAATAACTTTTTGACTACAGAGCCCGAAAAAATTATAAGGACACGCGAAAAATCGTCAAATCTAGAAGCCTTGTTTACAGAATCGTATGCAAATTTTTGCAGCAAAAATAGAAGTAAAACTAAAATATTTTATGCGTAAAGTAATTAAAATTTTCAATTTTAAATCTGCTAAAATTTAAATTTTGATTTTTAAACCTAAATGAAAACGGAAAAAAGTATAAGGACATTGCTTTTTCTCCAGTAATTATTTAAAAATTTGCATATTTGAAAGCATAAAATGACAATTCCGAGTTAAAAGATTCATTTGCGAAAAGAATTTCCCACTCGGCGACTTTCAGTGGGAATTTTTAAACGATGCCAAAAGGAACTGAACTTTCTGACTCTGAAAAAGGAAAAATTGTTGCTTTTCGAGAATGTGGATTAAGTGGATGGGAAATTTCAAAAAGAATCAAGAGATCTAAAACGGGGGTTTATAATTTTCTAAAAAATCCTGGGATGTATGGTATGAAAAAGTGAACTGGGAGACCAGAAATTCTCCTTCGTCGACAAAAAAGAATGATTGTAAAGAGAGCTTGCTAGAAAAGAGAAACTGCAAATGAAGTTAGACAAAATTTCAGTTTACAATGCTCAACAAGGACTGTTCAAAATGTTTTGAGTAAACATCCTCAAGTTTCTTATGGGAAATTAGTGTCACGCCCCCCTCTTACAAATCATCATAAGAAGAGAAGAGTTTACTTTGCCAAAAAATACATTTCTTTTGGTCAAAAGTGGGCTGATGCCATTTTTTCGGACGAAAAAAAGTTCAATCTTGATGGACCTGATGGTTTTCGTTATTTTTGGTATGATCTGCGAAAGATCAAGGAAGTGTTTTCCAGGCGTCAATATGGTGGTGGATCAGTTATGGTATGGGGCGCTTTTGCGGCAAATGGAACCACTCCAATTGTATTTATAAACCGTAAAATGAATTCGGACAGATATATTGATATGTTAGGAGAAAGTTTGTTACCTGAAGCGCCACTAATTACTTCAGGGGACTATATTTTTCGGCAGGATAATGCTTCGATACACGTTTCTACGAGTGCAAAACTCTGGTTTGAAGCTAATTCTGTAAATTTATTTGATTGGCCGGCGAGAAGTCCCGATTTTAATCCAATTGAAAACTTATGGGGACTTCTAGCCCGAGAAGTTTATAAAAACGGCACACAGTATCAATGTACACAAGATCTTGTCGTCGCTATCAAAGACGCTTGGAAAAAAATATATGTGGACATTTTAAAAGATCTTTCAGGATCTATGACCTCTCGGCTTATTCAAGTGATTGACAAAAAAGGTAGTTTTCTTGATTATTGAAACATTTTTTATGTATTTTACAACATGTCCTTATAATTTTTTCCATATTTCCTTTAATGTTAAATTTTGTAAAATCAATATTTTGAAGCTAAATTACTTTTTTATGTGGTTTAAGTGTTATCACAAAATTATGCAGCAGAAGTAAGAAATATAAAAAGTTCATTTAGGTGAAATGGAAATAAAGCATATTTTCATGCAATTACATGTTGTCCTTATACTTTTTTCGCGCACTGTATAATTATAATAACAATAACCTTTTTTAAGTATTCCATTTTCGGTAATTTAGTACATATAGTATTTCTATCATTCAAATATTTCGCATTTTGAAATATTAAATTCACTAATTATTAAAACAAATTCAGGATCAAACTAGTTTTAAATTTTATATTTATTAACGACTTTTCTGATATTTAAACACTTTTTTTAATTACAACCAGTCAACCCGTTACCACAGAACTAAGCCGTATAAAAAGGAATTATTGTGACTGGCTGTTATGCTCAATAACTATCTAGTTTTTTCATAAGAGGTCGACAAAAGTTCTATCAAACAACAAAGTTCTGTCAAAAAAAAAATCTTCAGGCTGTTAGTAAAAAGTTAGAAATCTTTTCCATTATTTTTTTAATGTTTTTAAATTTTCAGAGTATGGTAATATTTTGTTAAAATCATCATTATCCATAATGATGAGTTTTCCTCTAATTTTACTGAGTTCGATAAAATTCTGTTACACATTGCTGAAACGAGCCTGTTTCCCCATATATACATCTGTTGTCTTTCAACCTTACGAATCTGTAGAAGTATTCAGAAAATCTTGCATGTTCCGATATAATTTGTACTAGCATCGAGTAAATATTTAAACGCTCAATGGTTTTAAAACGCATTAAATCATAAATCTATTCTCTATCTAACCAAAAACCAATAAAAAAAATTCTATAACGAGGACTCAGAAATCTATTACGTGTCCTTAAATAACCACCAGTTTCCTAACTATATAGCCCCCTAACTGAATGTGCTGTTAAATGCGAACACCTCTAGTCTATCCCAAATGTGAGAACATGGACACACCCATTGCCAAAGACCGCAATTACCGTCTGATTTAACACAAGAGAAATAGGTTTTCTAAAATGTCTTTTCTACCCTCTTCCCCCCTTCATATATAGTTTTAGTCTCAGCTTCAGCTTGTCATTGCTTGCCCCCCTCTTTTTAACTGGATTCTGCTACTCTTGCTCATTTTTTATCATTTATCTTTTACTTATATAATTCAGGCTTGAAATAGGTGTAACTGCGAGATAAGCATCTTAGCTTACGATAATCCGGTAGTCTTAAAATTGGCTTTAATTCAATATCAGGCTTTTTTCAGTGAAATGGGAAATATGTGTGAAAGATTTCGTTTTGATTGTTTTAGTTCGCTTATATATTTTTAATATGATAGAAACAATTTTATGATGTAAGAATAGTTAATCTTATAACTTTAAGCTGGCAATGTATAAAAATTGATTTTTTTCATGTATTTCGGGAGCGGCTCTAACGGTTTGGTTAAAATTTTATACTTATATAAGTTTTTGTTTTTTAAGTTTATCTATATAGGTGTCTTTCATGTAAAAACGCGATTTTACTCACACACACAAAAAGAAACTATTAGAAAAAGTATATTTAACTTCCATTTCGAAGCGTGGGCAGTGCATTGTGGTAGTCAGAACAACAGGAATGCCACTGCATTGCGGGTCTTTGATTCGAGTCACTCTTTTTGCTTCATTTTTTTACTTATCTATTTATATTTAACATTTTTACTTTTTAAGTTTATCTATATATCCTATTAGAGCCTTTTTCTATCTACCTTCATGACAGTGTCATATAGAAAGCACCATGTCATATAGATTCACCATGGTAAAACTGAGTGTAAGTTCAAAAGTATAAGTAATGATAGATAAATTGCAAAATAAATACTGTAATTTACATTGTTTACCAGATGTTAAGCAGATTGTTTTGAATAGCATGTTGGACTAAGTACATTCATTATTTTTTTTATTTAAATGACCAGTTCTTATGTAAATAAGATTGGAAAACATTCATATGTAATCAGTACGGGATTTGTATTTAAATAGTTTCACCGAAAAAACAAGATTTTAGAAAAAAGAAAAAAAAAAAACGTTGAGCGAAACTTGGTTTTCCAGATATTGTTAGTTTAAAGCCAGAACACTTTATTGTTCTAATATTCAAGACAAAGAAACCAGACCAACCAATTACGGATTTTTTTGGGGGGGGGGATAAATACGATATATTTAGGAAAAACCAGAAAGATGATAATATTTTTTATAGATCAAAAGAAGTAAAAAAACATATACAAATTTTAAAGTCTAAAAGTTTTAATTGTTTCCCAGTCAGTAAAGTTATTCTTCATGGAATATTTTTGTATTAAGAGTAATTTTTTATTTCTAAAATTAATTTTGAATCATTTTTAATTGAGTATAACGATTTTTATTAAATATTTTCAAGTGAACAATTCCTTTTTATATCCTTGATTTGAAACAGAAACATTTTTAAAGATTACTTTATGAAAAAATTGTAACTTTTTTTTATCGTAACAATTTTAAAACAAAATATAATTCTAAAATAAATAACGTTTTTTTAGCATTCCTTGTATTTATTTCTATTGATTTATATAGCTCTTGCTGAAAATTAGAAAAATGAAAACCTTGAAATAATTTTACATTGGCAAGAAGGCGGGAAATCCTTGGTATAGTCATATTACTGACTCTCCGGCCCGCCCGAAGGCACACGGATAACGAAAACTGAATGACCAGACCGCCGCAACAGCAACACTGGCGAGAACTGTGGTTGAATCTTATGGGCCATTAAACCGGCCACGGTACAACCCTTCCTGAAGGAAGTACGTCCCATCGATGGAAGGAGCCAAATCTCCCATCTTTTTGTGTACCCTCCAGAGTGGCGAGATCCAACCACCATACCGGAAACATCTCATCCTCATTTCGAGGTGACCCCTGAGGGTTGATCCGTGGTATTCATAACAAAATGAAATTTCAAATCGGTGTTAAAATTCAGCTAGTCGTCATGTTTCTTTGGTGCCACCTGAATTATTTCATTAAAATATGTGCCTTTGAATGAACATATATCATAAAGGACACATTTGAGAAATTATGTTTGTCATGTTCCATTTCATATTACATCATTCTGTTACTTCAAATCAGCAATTTTTGACAGTGTATGTATTTATAGGTAATATAGCTGTTGCTTTCACGGTTAAACTTGCATTTATTTGTTGTATATGCATGTACGAAAAAATAAAGTATATACGATTTTATATCATATATTTTTCGAATTCTTAAATCTGATTTGCGGCTTTAATAGGTTTTAGAACCCTCATCCCTAATTAGAATAGAAAATTAATTAATAAAAGAGAATTCCAATAAACGACACTTCAAAACTTAAAAATCTAGCTGTATACTCTTATCTTACATTTGTTACATTCATAAAAAATATGTATGTAACTATCGCTCTAGAATGTGGCAGCATGTATTTGGCCATGGAGAAGTATGAAGTTTCTAGATTGATACAGGTTTAAAATACAATGTTATAATGGGCATATTTGCATTCGTATACTAAAAAGTTCTAAAAAATAGCAATAAAAGGGAAATATCTGCAGAAGAAAAAAATTAATTCAACGCGCGAGAGACAGATGTAATAAAGCAGAAAAAATATAAAGAGAAATTGTTATAAACCGTGTTGTAAAGAGTTTTAAAAATTCGATTGAAATTAGAAAAATAATTGTTCTGATATGAATTTTACGTCACTGAACTGAAAAATCTTTTCTTCGTTTGAATTTTAGGATGCTGTAAAAACATTTTTTTTTGTGAAACAATATATTATAGCGGAAGTAGAAAATAAAATCATCTTATCTCCCTTCTCCTTTCGTCACCTTTAGGTGAGTTTAGCAATCTTTTAGTAGCTAGGTTAAACATTCTTGGTGCTAAGAAATATGTGATTTTATTCAATTTCGTCAAAGGGTTACGGTATATTGTAAAATTAAAACAAAAAATGGAAATTCAATTTTATACATTATATTGATTGTATATATTAAATATTGAGGAGATATGCTATGTTTTGATTTTATTTGACTAATTGTTTTTGTGAACCAGCTGCTTCACCGGGTTAAATGTTTCATGTAACATGGTCTCTTAATAGTTTGTTCAGGAAAATATTTTAAAGCTTCTATAGTCATATAATTCATACTATTATAGATATTCATTGTATTATATTTCTGATTTTCTATTAATTTCCTCAAAATTTGAACTTTAAAATGAAACGGAAGTTATTGGACTTCAATTGATACAAAGAATGTTTTGCTGAAACCAAACAAAAAAATATCAGTATAGAAAACATAATTTTAAAAATATGAGTTCTGAAAACAGAATCGCTCGGTATTTAAGTCTTATGTGCACTACAAAATGATGTTTCCTATAATTTATGCAATATCTTAAAGAATAATTAAATAAAAATTTCTCTGATTCCTCATAAAATGCAGTTTTTAGTTTTACTTTCAGAAAGATCGAAAAAATGTAAATAATAATATTTTATATCTTTTCAGTTAATAGATGTACTTCTGAAAAACTTTAATCTAAATTTTATACTGCTCTTTGGTCTTAAGGAATCCTATTCAGCGAAATATTATTTACATTAGATCTTTTAAACCAAACAAAATGTTTATCTTTTGCAATCAAAAATCATCTATTATGATGTCAACTGAATTTTAGAATAAGATTTTTTTTCTTTTCGTGAATTTTGACCAACAGAATAATACTTATAGGTCTTTTTTGCCGTTTATATTTGTTTGTCTTCCTTGAAAAGTTTAATATTTCAAAAAATAGTGTAAATATCGATTTAAAATTTTTCTCGTGTATGTAACATGCACTAAAGTAAATTCCAAAAATTTTATTAAACTATTTTTTCCCAGATAAGGAGGTTTTTACAATTTATTTCTCACAAAATTAGATATTAAATATTTAAATATTTATCACTATTTTATTAAAGTTTTCTAAAGTTTTAAAACTAAATACCTTATACCATTAATATTACTTTTATATATTATTTCCAATGTAAAAGTGAAATTCGATTGAACTAATAAGGCAAAGTAAATTGTGAAATTTGAAAACTTTATTATTTATTTAGCCTTTAAAATATGCCTTTTATTTACAGATTTTTTTAAAAGCCTTTTCAATTCTGTAGAAGGTGCCAAATATTTTTCTTACTCTTAGACTTTGTACTTCTTTGGAACATATTTATAAATTTAATTACTGAAAAATGTAGTATAGAGATAAAACTGAGTAAGACTATGGATTTGTTTGAATAAAAGAAAGACAGCTGCTTCAAACAATTGTTGTTTTATTGTTCAAACAATTGTTGATTTATTGTTTGAAATTTATGACTTATTTATTACTTTAATATTTTATTATTTAAAAATATTTTATCGCATTCAAATTTGGCTCTACAACAGAGGAATGGATTGTGGGATTTAAAGGCGCAAGAGCCATAGAGACTATATTGCGCCAGACATATGGTTAACAACAAATTTTTTTCCCTCTCTACAACAGACGAGGAAGAAACATAAAATCTCATTGCTTCTTTTAATACAACTTACATGCTACAACACCACTTAAAATGTTTTATTTCACCAGTCTAACACAATAGACAACCGGAAACATATACATAATTCGCACCTATACAAAGAGTTTAAATTAAGTTGCAGATGAACTAGTCATTTTAAAATTGCTTGCTTATTACAATACAAATCAATAGAAATTACATCCAACAATTTACGAACTCTTTTATCACAATGGGAGCAAAAGTGTTTCGAAAACAAAGCAGGCATCAGTTTTTTCAGTTTTAAATTGTATTGTTTAGAATTCATTTCAACTCAATTACTGCAAACTCTTATTCAGAGACAATTGAAAAAGTAATACTGATTCATCTCAATTAATTTCACAAGTGACAAAAGTTGTCCCGAACAATAGTCTTGAATACACTATAATTCATCTAAACAACTTCTAACGTCTTCTAAAATTCCCATTCCAGTTCTCAATCATAAAAATAGAAGGGGAAACCGTCTCTCATTTAAAGATGAAAAAGAGAAACCTGGCTGATGTCTGCTCTTATAATGTTGACAAGAAGAGGACAGTGTAATTGCACTCATCAGACTAAAGATGAACCTCGGTCTTCCGCCCGTATCTTCCCACTTTACTGCGCATGCTCTTACCATATGTCAATACCGAAATTTCGCCATTCATATCAACAGGTTTCTTATACAATTAGAAATAATTTTAACATTGTTATACTGTTGAAATCTTAAATAGCTTACCTTTGGAAAATAGGCTTTCATATTCTAATTAAATAAGCCTATTTTTTAATAATATACTAAAAGAAGCACAATGTTATAATTCAGATGAAGAAAATAATTAACCCTCTGGATACGTAATTCTTTAAAATCACTATTTAGATACCGTCGTCATGTCATAAGGGTAGCGTATCTTCCGTGTGATCTGGGCGTCCGAGTTCGAGTCCCGGTTCTAGCATGATTGTTAGCATCTGTGTGAATGCGCCCCCCCCGTAAAAAGGGGTTGTGCAAGCGACTGTGATGTGTGAGTGGCTAAGACATACTCTTGGCCTTAGTTGGCGCTACTAATACAAGAGACATTCTCTCGGCTTAAAATCGCTGACTTTGTCAGCGGGCTTGTCTATGACAAGTATTAGAAACAACAATATTATTTAGATGCGATGTTTGCAAATAAGTTAAAATATTTTTGAAAGAAAGTGAACTGATGGTATATATTACACGATAATAATATAATATAACATAATTCTGTAATCGTAAAAATAAACACTAAACTGCGAAAAACGCGAGAGGCAACAGAAAATGGACTAAATGCTTGGGATGAGATTTAGTATACATTTAGAATGTTCACTCACGAAAATATTAAAGCGCAGTGGCCAGTCAATTTCGAGAAAATGGTCCTCAAATTTTCTGCATAGCTTATATACTAATGATGTGTCACCGTTGCAGAGGGTGGAGTAGTATAGTGAATAAGACGCTGGCATAGAGGAACCCGAGTTTGCTCTTGACTAAGAATGAAATAAACTAGAAATATATATTTCTATGTTATAATTTATCACGGCTATCTATTTGTTTTTCAAGAATTTTAATAAAATGGAAATTTAAAAATGCTTAGTTTGACAGGACTAAATAAAGATTAAAATCTAATGAACTATAGTCTCAAAAATATTAAAAATAAGAGTGGTAAATTATAAGCTTAAATTAAGAATTCTACCATTAATTTTCACCTATTCAAAACTGCTGCTTCAAAACTTTTTTACCAAAAAAATATATTCTTCCGAATCAGAGTTAAAAAAAAAAAGAACTTCATCACCTTTCAGAAGCTCATAAATATGCCATTATACTTTGAGTTAAGTATATATGATCGCAAATCTTTCGCTTTTAACTACCATCCCTAAACAACCCTAAACATCCCTAAACAATCTTTCATTACTCGGTTTGTTTTTTAAAAATTGCTAAACATTTTTATATAAATCGACTTTTTTCATGATTCTGAAGTGGGAATTTTTACATTCACTTTCTGTTGTACAAGAAATTTGAAATTATGTACTCTTTTATGTATTCTTTATAAGACACTATTTTTATACTCTCGGAAATTAAATTTTTTAAATAAGTCTGGTAATTCTATTTAATTTCGCTTCTTTATCAATATTGCTGCCTCTTGATATTGAATTCAAAAATAAATTTCCAGATTCTATTATATTTATAATAACGAATTTTTAAATAAAAAAATTTACGAATGAAAGTGTGCTTTAAAAAAACTCTTTCTTGTTAAGCTATTTTTAATTTCAATACTATAAATTACTAAAATAACTAACTAAACCGCACTAATAAGATCATGAAAATACTAGAAATACATTTGATTTTTTAAAAAAATCAGTACTTCATTCATTTTTTCTTTTCTTTAAGTCATATGTTATTAACTAAAAACCAATAGTTTTGCAGAAACTGAGCAATTATGAATTTAAGAATATTCGAATGTAATATATTTTGTAATAGTATTTTAACATAGAATTGTTTTATTTGCATTTTTGGAATGCATTTTAGATATTTTAGAAAGCTTTATTTATCTTTAAATGTGCAGAATTCTTTTGAAATGCATGTCAGGCTGGTTTTGATCCCGAAAAAAGTGAATAATTCTTATCTGTTATCAAAGGGAAAAAAAAAGAGAATCAAAACTTTGCACCCGACAATATAAACTTCAACACGATTCAAAAATTTTAAGATGCATTTAACCGCTCCTTTTTTGCATTTCTAAAAATGTCAGAAGAGCGTCATTTCTTTTCAAAGAATTCTGCCATAACATTGTGTAAAAAGTCAGTTTTTTTTTTAAATAAAAGGGACATTTTACATATTCTATATATTTGCATGCTTAACGAAAATACAATAAAAGAACATTTTTTGAGTCGAACGTCGCCGAAACACAATGACGTCCTTCTCTAAAAAAACTTTTCCATGCATCTTTTCTCAATACATTCCAGAAATATAAATAAAGCTTTTTCGATTGATCCATAGAGGAAGAAAAAGAAGCCACGTGCATTCAAAAGAAAAAGGCGGGAAACGAATCAACAAACGATATCTGAATAACAAAGATTTCGCGTTTTGTAAGATATGTCATATCAGACTTTTTCGACCATCTTCTATATTATCTGAAAAATAGTGGCTATAAATTATTGGATGGTTGGCTTTTGTGCAGATATTTAAGATATTTTCTATAAACCGTATATCTTAAGTGGTGTCTTAATCTCTGACATAAAAATGAAACTTTCTCATAAATTTTTTTATTAAAGTTGACGATAGTCATAACCTAATTCATATTTTCTTTACGTTTTTGAACTATGTCTAGTTAGTTCGCCAAGACTGAGAGTCGCTAAAATTTTCAATTCAATATTTTATGTAACTCAGTCTTAAAGGCTCCTTAGCAAAATATTTTTAAGCTAGGAATTTTGACACTCATCCTATTTTAGAAATTTTACGCTGTTTTATTAACTTTATTCCACATTTCCCTAATTTTCCGTCATCTCTAAAATTTCAATTTTAATTTAAAATGGAAGTAATTAAACTACAAATAATATAATTTTTTTTTATATTGAAACAAAAAAATGGTTTTTTTAAGAAATAGGAGGACCGAAAATAGAATCGTCTTGTATATATTACAGAATTTTTTTAAATAATTTATACATTATTAGTATCATTTTTTAATAAAAATTTATCTGCTTTATCATAAAATTCAATTTTTCTTTCAAAAAGATCTAAATGACTTAAATAATAATATTTTATTTTGTTTCAATCCATAAATATATTTTTGAAAAACTATGTAGTCGGTATCAAATATAGTCCTTTAGTTCTATAAATCATACTCAGAAAAATATTCTTGATGCTTGAACTTTAAAATCAAAAGACGTCTCCCTTTTCTTCGATCAAATCTGATCGAAGAATATAAAGAATATTGTTACTTTAGAACCATCAACAATTTCATTATTATAGGCCAATCAGCTTTGGGGAAACTCCGAACACTGATTGTAGTATCTTTTTGAAGGCGGTCAAAGGAGAAGTCTAAAAACATGCATCTAAAGAAACAGTGATATTCAAATTTTCATAATTCGCTTAGTTTTAGTAGGAAAGGGATTGACCTTTCTTTTCATTTAAAAGAATAGTTTACTTTCATTAGTTTTCAAGAATAATTTACTAAA
>JAPMOR010044131.1:76337-107486 GCA_026543865.1 Argiope aurantia
TAAAAGAATAGTTTACTTTCATTAGTTTTCAAGAATAATTTACTAAATATGACTCATAGGACCGAAGTTCTATATCAAAATATGAAATTCAAAATTCATCAGAACTTTTATTGGCTCAAACTGCGTAAAATAGTACTTTTTATTTTATTTAGATAATTTTTCCTGTTAGATGAATATACATTATACTAATGGTTCAGAAGCAAGACAACCTGCATATACATATAAATCATACTTGCCTTAAATAATATAGAATTTTTGAATTAATAGTATAAAAGATCACAGTATAAAAGATCACAGTTTAAAAGATCACAGATATATTTTTCTTGAATTTATTTTTCTAGAAAATATTATGCTTCACATTTATTTCATTTCATAAACACATTTTTTGAAAATGGCACTTTTTCGGGTTTAATTTACAGTAAGAATTATCTTAATCTTTTAACTTGAGCTTTCGTCAGCTTGATTACAACATGTTAATACAAGCTAATTTTTCTCAGGTATGCGTAATTTGATAGTTTAGGTTAAATTTTATTTTTATTTCATATGAAAAGTATTATCAAAAATATGCTTAAAATATTTTTTGAAAATTAATTAAAAATAAAAAAAACCGATGGCAAAGATTTCTATTATTAAAAAGATAATTTTTTCAGATTTTAAATTGATGTAAAAATCAATTTTTTACTGTTATATTTTCGAATATTATTGTAGAAAACTCCAAAATTTTGCTTAATTTGTAATCAATTGAAAATTTAATTAAAATTTCAAACATCTCTTATACATATAATTAGTAGTCTATATACATGTAATTCTAGTTCATGTGATAACTGTGTTGCATTATCAGACACCCCCAAGTATCACCGTTTCGATATTTTTATGTTGTTAGAATCTACAAATGTTCTATTAAAACTTCGAAATCTATCTTTTATACAGTCTACTGGTCATATTCATTGTATTTATTAATATAATCTCGGCTTGGTAACATCTTAAACAAAAGAAAAAGAAAAAAGCTGCACCCACCTGTGACAAACAGAGTTATGAAATTTTGAATATCACTATTTTGACCAACCAACAGATAGCCTTTCCACGAGGCGTATGTTGATTTATGAATCATCCTCGAGGATGTCAGTGGAGTTCTACAAAATCTTTTTAAACAGTAATTATCAGGCCTTTAAAACCTACTTTTTCTAAGTCAAAGAAAAGTGTGTTTTTTAATTAAAGATATCAAAAATATTTTACTCAATTATTAATAGGACAGGAGATGATTAATAGGTCAATATGATTAATAGGTCAGGAGAACTGAATGAAAACTAAGATTTAGAATTTTTTTTCAATAATATATTTTTGACTCAAACAACACATAACCATTTTTTAAAATTTCGTTTAAAGCATTTTGCCATTTGGAAATATATATCTAATTCTAACGTTTTAGAAATTTGCTATTGGGTAATGATCAGTGTTCCATATCAAGCACCTTGAATATGGAACACAATATAGATACATTTAATAATCTTTATGCGCGTTATTTAACCTCAAAAACAAAAATTAATAAACCGAAGTTTTCAAAGTAAGTCTTTTATTTTTACTTCGATCTTACCACCTATTTCAGTGAAATTCCAAAACACACTCCAAGAAAAGCTATCCACAAATCACCGCTAAATTCATCTGGAATGTGACAGAAATTCTATGGTTGCAATAAATCGTTGATGAACAGAATATTTGATGATAACAATTCAAGTCACCAGAGATTTATTACCAACTGCTTATACTTTTGTCGCCTATCCACTCTTTAGATCAGATTTGCATATTTATTCCAAATAAAACTTTTACGCTGTATCGCCCCTCACAAATGCCCTTTTGAAAAATAGACGCAAGAATTCGGTATGGATCCTATACGAAGAATAATGCCTCTCTCTGTTTCTATGCAGTATCCACGAATGCATTCCGCTTGCATTATAAATGACCCCTTCATACATCTTTCCTTTTGTACGCCAGTGACAGGATTAAGGTTGGCTGGCAAGAATTATGAAGAGATGTGTGATTTTTACAAATCGTGAATGATTCCGGGGAATCGAATAAATACTGGAGCGAGCCGCCAACGAGGTTCGATTCATCAAACTTCCAAGAATGATTCAAATGGCCAACCCCCTGTATCCATTCCCCTTTCTGCTGCGTCTACGAGCAGAATAGACTCATAATTCTCATCTACCACATGATGCTATTTTTGACTAGGTCATCAGAGATCTGCCATCAGCAGACGAATGCAAGGGCATTATGTTCTTAGAATTCAACAGAATGATGTGTTGATGAAATTGTTGGCAAAATGTTGTATACTTATCGATTAAAGCATTGACAGATTATTTTAAGGTTCTTCTGTTTTGACGCCATACTCTATTTTATGTGTGTTATCGTTTCGATTTAAATAAATATGTATATAGAAATCTCGAAATACTTATATCTATATATTTATTTAATGTTGAATTTATATATTTGTGAATGACTTATTTAGTTCAAGTTCAAGAGATAAACCAATTTAATAATAATAATAATAAAATGTTATTCACGGAGAGTAATTTATTTTTTACTTTAATTATTCTCTTCTTTTCAATCCTTAATTTATAAATCATTACTATACATATAAAGATATATCAAAATATTTTTTTTTTCAAATCCGCTAACAGATAATGGCACGCGTACGGAATCAAAATTCTACTTAATTATTAAATCAACTGACTGTTAAATTCTGAAAGTATTAAAATAGAGTATTATCACTGAGAACATACAATTAGGCGATAAGGAAGTGAGTGAAAAATGAGTTAAAATTTCTATCTTCACAAACATGAAACATATAAAATTAAATAAAAGTCTGCAAAAATATAATAATTCATTTCATAAATGTCTTTGGGTAAATCTGGTATGTGGTTAAGAGTTGACATGATGGCAATGATGCAGCACTCAGTTACATTGACACTGATATCATATAGTGTTAAAAGATGTTTTATAATTTTTTCGTATTCATTATTTAATTAATTTATTTATTTCGTTGTAGCTAGATTATTTATCATTTAGTTTTTTTTTTTTTGAGTTGGATCAATGAATACTATCTGCTTAATGTGTTTGGGGCTGGGTTTAAATCACGTTAATCTGAAAACAGTATGAAATCATAAGCAAATTTTAGAGAAGGTAAGTTGCTATTTCATTGTTCATTTAAAGGACAATTTTAAGTAGATCTTAAATTTTGATCATCCCTTGGAACAGCAAAAATTGATTGGTCGGGAAAACTTTGATCCTACTTTTTCTTTTATTTCTAGTTAATCTTTATTTTATAAAAGAAAATAAATAAGAAAATCAGTTTGATTTTTAAAAAAATTATTACAGTTTTATGCATACTAAATTGAATTTATTCATTGAAATCAAACCAATTAATATCGGCTTGATTTTAAAAATGTTATTATATTTTTCTTATTAGGCATACTAACTTGAATTTATTTTTTACTTCCCTATTTTTGTATGGTTATTGAATTTTTCGAACAAAAATTGGTTCTCAAGAATTTTTCTGGATGAAAAAGGGTTATGAGCGGAAAATAGTGAAAAGAAATTTTCAGTAATATGTCATATTTATTGTCAATGGATAAATGTTTAAGAAATGTGCTTTCAGAGAATTAAGTATAAGGTTTCTTTCTATAATTAAATGAATTCAACAAATAAGAATGAATATATAAAAACAGAGGAAAATTAAGCGTTTTTGTACTATGAGGCATCTTTTAGTATTATAATTTATATATTTTATTTTTATGCAATAACATATTAAGGAAGCGTTTTGGCTTTTTTTGACTCATTATTCTTCTTGTTAATATATATAAACAGCAATAAAATCAAATTCATAAGTGGTCAGTCGTCGAAATATTAAATCACATCTATACAGAATTTTTTAATATCTGACAGCAGAAAAACAATTCATTATTCAGATATTATTTCCAACTGTTTTATAAAAATCTTATTTTAACAATTTTAATAAACAACGCACTCTTAAAAAATAATAGATGAGTAATTTTAATACAGAAATAAAGTGATTATCGATATTATTATATTAGAACTAAAGTGATTATCGTTATAATATTTAATTACTTTAAAAATAATAATTTCATAAACAAAACAGTGTACAACACTTGCAATGCTACAAAGGGTAATATCACTTGAAAATAAATATTATCGAGTTCGCATCAAACACGTTAAAGAATTCTTTAAAAAAATTTAAAAAATTATATTTTTTTGAATGTGTAATATTTTATATATAAAAAATAGAAATTAAACTTTTATTCAATGATAATGATGATTGAGAACACAAAATATGGGCGTATTTGGTTAAAAAAATAAATTAAAAATAAAAATATTACTTTACAATTTATCTTTAGGTTTTTCTTTGAAATAAGTAAAAATTAAAATTACAGTTGATATTTAACATTCTAAATTGGAAATTTTAACAATTTCGAAAAGAATTCGAATTCCAATTAAAATCATTAGAATTTACTAAGTTCCATAGTATTACAATAAAAAAATTACATAATAAAATCTTGGAAAAACTACTTTCTATATGCTCTTCGAATACCCTTTAAATAAATCGTCTTAATCTTACCAAAACAAATGACTCCACTGATTAATTTTCTATTCCTTGCATTTTTTGTTATATTTAATGATTAGCACTGATATACTGTGCATCGATTTCGTCTTTGAAAAAAATGACACTACTTACCATAATCAAAATCATTAAATAATTTTAGAAATACAAAAACAATACTGTATTAGTTTGGTTTGGTTTAGTTATATTAACGTCCCGTTTGAAGCAACACTAGGGCTATTTTTGGGACGGACCTCGTCATTTTGAACCGCGGTCAGATGACGAGGACGACACCTGAGCTGGCACCCCCCTCTCCACACCACACCACACCACACCAGCGGGAGGACATTTGGTCAGAACGGATTTAACGGGCAATAGACCCCCTTACACGACGAATCTTCGGTGGAATCGGGTCTCGAACCTGAAACCCTCCGGTTCCGAAGCCGAGACCTTACCACCAGGCCACCGCGGCCCAATACTGTATTAGTAGAAATTGCCCAAGAATAATAATGTGAATATTACTTACTATCCGTAATTTTCATATAGTTTGAATGAGATTTCACTAAAGCAGATACCTTTTTCAATTATAATTTTAGTGTCCAGTCACCATTTTTTTTCATATTCTGATTAGTATTTACCAGATTATACAACTATGCTTGAGTACTAACCCTATCTACGTTTTGAAATAGAAATTACACGCTTTGCCCTAATAAAATTTCATTAATAAAAAAAATACTAAATTATGTTTTTACAATAGTAGAAATTACTTATCACAAACCTGTGAGTACAACTTATCATTTGTTTGCCCCCTTGAATAAAATTAATAGTAATTTTACCAAAACAAACGCCTTTAATGATTCATTTTCACTTTTTTTTGTATTCTAATTAATATTTAACTGACAGTGCAACAATGCTTTATATTGATTCTGTCTTTGGTTTGAAAGAAAAATTACCCTTCTTCATTCATTCATGGTTCGATCACAGAAAAAAACCCCAGAGAAATAAAGTGCATAAAAAAAATATTTCTATGAATGAAATGGCTCAAAAAAATCCCTGTCATCTGATTACGGCCGAGATCAAAAACTGGTCCCGAAAAACTCAAGTTCACTTTAATCGTTAGATGGCAGAAATATTAGACCCATTACAACAGATCACTATAACGAGAAGGATCCAGCTTTGAGGTGTCAAAAACTGCCACGATACACCATGACATGCTGAGAAAAGTTGACGAACCTGGCATCACGGCGAATAAGTGTTTGGGTCGACAACTAGCCTGACCTCCAGTGGCCACAGGTGTTACTACTCAGTTTCCTTGACTGCGTATTAGATTGTACGAGCTGTCAAGATACTCTCAAGTTCTAGGGTTGACTCGGTTTAATTGCAGACAGAGGAATTGCGGTTTGTTGGATTCGATATATTTCTTTCCTCTTCTTTTTTTCTTTTATATTTTGGAAAGAGCTATTTGGGAAGGTCAAAGAAAGATGTTAAAAGCCGCATGCTTGCTTTGTTTCAGAAAGTTATTAGGTTGGATGCAGCAGAATGTAATATGCAAAAAAGAAGACAAATGACTAGCATTAATAGAAGCATCTTTACCTTGACCACAATGCTGGTACCGTCTTAATTTATTGCTTTATTCAAAGATGCCTCAGAGTTTTTAAATTATGAGATCACAGATATGAAAGAAATCGTTTTTGATTTCCAAAGAAGCTTAATAAAGTGTAGAAATTAAGAAATATTTTTTTTTTCTTCCTTTATCTTGTTTTGTTTTGCGTTCCACCTTGACCTATAACCCTGAGTGATGAGAGGGAAAAATGGATACCATTAAGATTCCATATGAAATATTTGCATTCAGTTTAAAATTTAAAGCTCTGTGTTGGAGTCAGTGAATAGATGTTTTTATGAAATGCCTGATGTTAAATATTATTTCATCATTCATTCTTATTACTATGCATGTGTGAAGAGAGCTTAAGATTTAGACGAATTGTCTCTTTTCAGACCTATTTGAGTCATAAAAACAGATTTTTGGAATTATGTCTGTCTGAACACACGATAATCGCAACAGTTTTCATTTGTCTAGCCTAAACGTTTTGAGCTAGACAGGTGAAATTTGGTATGCTGTCTTTACACCAAATTTGTAGCTATCTGTCAAACTTTTAAAGACATTCCTTCACTAAGAAGTCTGACTGTCTTAATATAAATGAACTCAATCTCAAAAATGTAATAACTCGTATAAATGAAATTTAATACATAGTTTTTTAGGATCTAAACTGTAGATTTGTGTAAAATTTATGAACTAAGTCTGTCAAGGGGTTGAGCATCTATCGGTCTGTGTTTCCACATACCTGTAAATAAGATTTCAAAAACGCATTCACTTAAATAAAAGGAATTTGGTACACTCTTATAAAATTATGTAAGGCTTGATTCTAAAATTGCAATTCTATGTCAAAAATTCAAGATTTTCATTTGCAAGTCTTCAAAATAATAAAAATATGAGAACTCCTAGCTTTCACGACTTCGCACAAAATTCATAGTTTTATGCGGAAAGGAAGGGGCGTAATACATTTAATAGAAACTACGCAAAAAAAGTGTATTGAAGACTATGCCCGATGATTTAAGAATGGAATAAATGTTTAAAATCAGAGGAATCGATGAAATTCCCAGTTGTCCTATTGCAACTACTAACAACTGTTACCAAACAAAGCATGGATAACAGCCTGAAGTTTTAAATAAAAATCAGTATTTAAATAATCATTGCTTCAAGTACATATCTGTGCTATTTAAAATGTTAAATGAATTTTTGAAATTTTGTCAAAAGAAAAATTTACGATATCTGTCATGTTTAAAATGGTTTTGCATGCCCACTAGTTTTTCCTTCGGCGATTAAAAGTGTTCCCTTTCTTTTTATAACAATAGAAATTCGTACTAGGGAATCATTCATTTAAAAGAGATATTAATAGAGATATATTCAAACTCTTCTTAACCATCAGAGTATATATGTACCGAAAATAATGGAAGTCTGCCTATGAAACAAATATGTAATTTCGGCGATATTAAACATATAGAGAAATGAGCAGGAATAAAATATTCATTTTAATCATAGGAATATGCATATTACTAAAATAGATGTTTTTGGGTGTAATCTTTCTTTGTGTGAGCAAAAATGTTGTAATTTATGACCAGATCATGAAAGTCCTGCCTGAAACGTGTGTTTTTTTCTTTCTTTTTCTTTTATTGAAAAATGCTCTCTCTTAATTTTAAAATTTATTATGAAATGTTAATCCGTTACATTAATACATCCTAATCGAACTGTTAAAATTATTTAAGTTTTGTATATCTAATAAACATGAATACTTAACACCACACCACACCTCCGTTTCTAGAGTTCATGTGATCCCTTTCCGGTTTGGTGTAGATGTAGAGTGACTTTATTAAAAAAAAAAAAACAATTTGAAAGAAACAAACAAATGACAAAATACGAATACATATAAAATAACAAGAAATGATAAAAACTAGAACGAAAAATATCTGGAGTACATTAAAACTGGATGATGAACATGTTAATGTACAGTATGAGTGAAAATATAAAGGAATTATAAAAACCAGTTACTTGAGGGGGTTAAAGGATATATCATGAATAAAATGCGAGGTGTATTAAATGACGCCTTAAAGATTGATAGGGTTAATCTAATTGGAACAATTTTCCATGATCAATTAAAAATCTAATAATGTTTATGATTCTTTTTTAATCATGAATAGTGAAAGTAAATGCGAAAATATTTTAAAGTTTCAACAAATACCTGTAAAAGTTTTTGTTTTAACTGTACTATAAATATCGTATTGTGCCAACAATTATCGTAATTGCATAATTATTAAACTTTACTATTCGCGTCTTGGAAAAACGCACAGATTTATTAGGTATAGCATTTGAAAGGGATATTTCTATTTCTAGCTGAATATATATATATATATATATGTGTGTGTGTGTGTGTGTGTGTTATTAATTTTTTTTTTAATTTATGAAGATCTTTTATCTTTGTGAGAATTGCTGTAATAATTTGTTTATTTGTTTTATGATATTATTTCGTCCATTATTTTTATAATCTTCAGATTTTTATTCCTTTGGCTACAAAAAAATTGACTCAAGAAACTGAAAAAGAAAATCCAAACCAATTCTTTTGAAAGCTCTCGTTAGATTCTTTCAACATTATAATTTCGTCGTGTTGGTATAATCTCGGATGTAAGGAACCGATATCCTAATTTCGAAACTCGATGCCACGGAAGAATAGTCATGTAAGTGGGTCTAATCCTGTTAAATCAATCGCATAAAATATTCCCCACCTGATGTGGCGCTAAAGTTTGGAGAGAGAGGGTTTTACTCAAGTGTTGTTCTTATTACCTGATCATTAATAAGAATTACTATATGCTTTTACAAAATGGCCTTCGTATTCCAACAATAAAGTAGTTTCTGATTAGAAAACAAAGAACTTTACCAATACTTAAAATAATTATTGAATCAAAATTTTTATTGGAATGATAGAAATTAAGATTGGGTAGAGTTTACTTTTTGATAGTGGGCAACAATTTAATAATAGAACACCTCATTATAGAAAAAAATTGTAAGTGTTCCTTTTCTCTAAAATGTCTTTAAAAGCCACATTATACCTATGTTCAATGTTATTTTATAAACTGAGAAGACGTTGATAAAGAAAAGAATTTTTACACGAAAAGACAAACTTAAATAATCTACTCTTTTAAATGAAAAAATATACTAATTTGTAAATACAAAAATCTACTATTTGTTTAATCATAACTGTATAGATATAACCCCTTACTACAAATACAATCAATATCAAAAACATTTTCATATTCACTTTTGTTTCCTTTTCTGTCATTTTGTGGATTATCCACGGTTCCCATGTGACCTAATTCAAAGGAGTTTTGTTATATAAGTCGATTCCATTAGATTATCTTTTTATAGTGAATGAAATAATCACAACAATGAAAAATAAAAATAAAAGGTAATAGATAACAAATTATTAATATTTTGATGTCGGCTAATGTCCTCTAAATTTATCATTATATCAACAATATTTATTATATATATAGAATATTTAAAAAAAAATCACTTTGATCCGTCATGTTCGTAATTGCCAATATCAGTTAATGAGTTTCATTTTGCTTTCCGTTCTTCGAATTGGGTTATCATTTCTGCTGGAAAAAAAAATGAAGAAAAACTTTCCAGTAAAGAAAAAACTTGGACATAACCCACAATGGTAATTACACTTAATAGATCGGTTTCCGATAAAATTGCATTCAAAGAAAGAAAATTACTCAAAAACAAGATAACACCTCTGAAGTTTTTCCTATTTACCAACTCGGGCCGCCTGCACTTTATAGGAAAGATTTATACCCTAGTCTCATCACGCTAATTCATATCCGTTCGACCATTAAAAACTAATCAGACGAATATGCACATCTGCCGAAGTGAAGAGAAATGAGAAATGGAGATCGAATAAAAAAAGAAAACAAAAAAAGAGCGGGGTGAAAAAACGAACAGCTAATCTTTCGCGATTTTTGAATTGAAAGAAAACTTAGTTGTTGGACGTAGTCGAAAAGAGTTCGCTCTTCATTGTATTCTAGTACACTTTTCTTTTATTTCAATCAGAAGAAAGGTACATAACGATTACGATTATGATGAACGCCCGAAGATGATGAGAAAAGAATATTCCACGAGGTTTTCATGCGGACGTTAATGACGACGGAATTCTGACGGTTGTGTGGCAACAGGGGAAAATCATTTTACCAATAATTACATTTTCTTGTCTGCTTTTCGTATTTCTTTTTGCTACAGACGATTTTATTCAAAGTATGTGTGTGTGTTCGCACACAAAATCGTCTGTATTTTCTTTCGTAATTAAGCCGTGGAAAATTTCAAAATTGCATTTAGATCGCCATTTTTTTTTTTCTTTCTCATGCTTACTCAATTCGAACATTCATCGTTTCCATTATTATGAGCTGGAAAAATAATTTTTCTTCTTTTTTCTGTTTTTGCTTGATATTAGCCATAAGAAAAATGATAAGAAAAAAAATTACAGGCTGGGTTCATTTTTAATTTTTTGTTTATATAATGAGTCAAAGATGAAATTGAACAAAAAAAGGGAACCTCTAATGATTTTCAGATATCCCAAATGTTGACAGAATTATGATTTTAATGGTCCCCTAATCTGTGCAACTTTGTTTTCTTGCATTCTTTATCATTTAATTGTTATCTGATTCTCAAATATATTTTTTGCATGTCTTTTTGTACTTAACTTACATTCATTGTTGGTAATTTCAGCAAATAGCTGATATTAATCTTAGAAACATTTAATGAGGGGAAAAAATAGCGTGCGAAGCAATTAAATATTCTCTAATCGTTCTAAAATGCGTGAATTTGACACTTTTGTCATTAATTAAAAGTGTGTAATAATTATATTTTTTGTTTAAAATCATTGTTAGTTTCTCATTAACAATTATCAAAGTGAAAATTAATTATTTTCTTTCTTTTAAGTTCATAAAAACTATAATTTGTGTTAAAGTAATTAACAAAAGTACGAAATTTAAAAAAATGGATTAGATAATTTTCTTTGTAAAAACGATTAACACCGATATTTTTTTAAAATCAAACTAAATTATATTAATTAATAAGCTTTTAAGAAGTCCTAGTAATCATTAATTATTTTTGCAAAAAGTATATTTTGAGGTATATTAGAAATAAAACCTATTTAAAACTATAAATTATGAAAATTTCTAAAATTTTCAAATATTATAGAATTTAAATAAAAATAAAAGAAAACATCAGTTTTGTAATAACTTATTATCATTACTCACAGATTATAGAAAGTAGAAAAAATATTAAGAGTACAGTAAATAAATAAATATGAATAAAAAGAAAAATAATTAATCTGGCCTGGAGATCTTATCAAGGATCACTTGAGACAAAAAGACCTGATTATCACCATAACTTAATATTTTTCCTGAATCGTACATTCTTAGAAATAGAGATTTAGAAAAAACAAGAAAAAATGGATGCATAACGAAAAACAGGAAAACCAAGAATAAAGATAAAAAAAAAAATTAAGAAATTTATAAAAAAATGAAGAACTAAGAAAAAAATCAGGGTTAAATATAGAAACTGTAAAATACTAAAATACTAAATAACAAAACTAAATAAAAACAACCACAGTTGAAAGAATTCATCAAACAGTTTTAAAATAATAACTCTCCAAAAAAGATAAGAATAATGACTTTTTACTTTTAGTTTCTAAAGCGTAGATTTTTGTCAAATTTTGAACTGATATGTGAAAGGGTTGACGGTCTGCCGTTCGGTACTTAAAAATGCATATAAATGGAATAAAACAACAATGACTGAAATAAATCAAATTTGGTATGTGATCTCATTCCCACTATTGTAATTATGTATTAATATTTAGTTTCTATAGTTTCATTAAAAAAAAACTTGTCCTCAACACAAATCCGCTTTCCGGGCACTTGTATATTAACTACATTTCAGGGATACATCAACCACAACAAAAAAAAATGGCCTCGCGATAGATTCAGTAAAAATGCTAGCTTTCACACCAAAAATATATTGGGTTGTTCTGAAAGTAATTTCGTTTTTTCCCAACAGAGGATTTGATTGTATTTTTTTGCACCCAAATTCACATTTAAGCCGTATAATTTTTATATGCTTTGAGAGCTCATATAGCAAGGCTTGTGTTTGAAAAATTCCAATTAATTCTACGCAGTAGTTTTTGGTTGGTGCCCTTTTAAATATGGAGAGTGATAAGCATTTTCGACATATGTTACTGTTTTACTACAGAAAGGGTAAAAATGCTGTTCAAGCCAGAAAGAAATGGACCGATGTGTATGGAGAAGGTGTGTTGACAGTACGCCAGTGCCAGAACTGGTTCGCTAAATTTTTTAGATGGTAAAACCCTCATCTCAAATGAGGAGGTCAAAAACCACCTCGATCAGTTTTTTGGCAGCAAAGACCAAAAATTTTATGAGCGTGGAATGATGCTACTACCAGAAAGATGGCAAAAGGTGTTGGACCAGAACGGCCAATATATAATTTAATAAAGTATTTGTTTATTATACGAAAACTGTCTTTCATTTCCAGAAAAAAAAAAGAAATTACTTTCCGAACAACCCAATAGATTTCATAAATTTTGATCGCGAATGCCCTACAAGGCAGTCGCGGTCGTACCGAATTTCCACAATTTTATGCAGCTGGGAGGGAGGGTTAACCTCTTTATTAGAGAGTATGCCCGAAAGTCTTAGAAGACCACTAACCATCTTTTTTAAAAATAAATATGGAGAAAAGAGATTTTCAAATCACTTATTGGCAATATTTGATGTGTCCTTCCTTCGAGATCAATGTTTAGATCGCCAACCACACAGGGACAATTAAATTGAGAGCTTCTCCATTAAATTAATAATTGTACTGTTGATAGTTTGAATCCGAATTTAATTTAATTCTGGTAAGTGTAATTTTACAATACATAAAAAGCAGTTAAACCCTTTAACGTTAAATTGATCTAATTTTAAAATTTATATTTTCTTATAAAATTTATATAGATAAAAATTTAGATTTTATAGATTCAAAGCTGATTTGGAGTAACTAAGTTTTACTGTTTGAGACAATGAGTTTTAATCCATCCTGTGATAGACTCTATATAGGGCATCAAAAACAATGAATAACTCAGGTATTTTGGATGAAAAATTTATCAAAAATTTCACACCAAAATTCTTCCACAGAGGCCCATATTATTAATTTTTAAGGAATATGCAAACAAAATTTTAATCTTATAATCAATAAAGCAATCGATTAGTGTAATTGTAATAATCACATATCGAATGTTCAACAATAATCTAAACTGTGTGTGTTTAAATCAGTGTAAGTTCTATGGGATAAATCTCTTATAAAGTATCAACAAGCAAATCAAAGGAAGAAATTATCAATGGTAGTAGCATTATAGGAATGACGGATGAAATATTTGTTACATTACGAAAATTCAAAGATTTCCGGAAGTTTCAAAGCAAAAAAAAAAACATATAACAACGAAATAAAAAAATAATGAAACTAAATTGGCATCAGTAAAAACAAAGTTAGATTATTTTTGTTTATGCAAATATCGATTTGCGTATGCCCAAAATAATTGAAAAAGGATTTTATCAGACTAAATATTGTGAATAATATAATGCCTATTTACGAGTATTTGCTGGAGTCAGCTGCTGAGTTAGAAATCAATATAAACGCTCTAACTCAAACAAAAATTTCAAAATAAAATTTAGTGCGTGACTTTGTGATTATAATTGCATTCTATATCAAATTTTGACCTTAACAAAATATGTTTATCAAAGAAAAAAAATCGTTTGCTTTTAATTTTTAATAATATTTTAACAAAATAAAAATGGCAGCAGTTATAAAATGTCTGAAAAGGAATCGTCTGCTAAATGTCTATTAACAAATTTAGATAATGATATTTACCGAACAACATCAATTGTTCGCCAATGGGATACAGTTAATAATACACGAATAAATTTATTAGAGAGTTAGGTAGAAAGTTTTGAAAATACTCCCGTCAATTTAATCACGAAAACAGGATTTAAAAACAAATTGAAAAATAAAAGAGCACTCCATAACTCAAAGAATTTTCTCTTCATTAAAAGATATTTTTTAGATTGTTATTCCTGTTTCCTGAATGTTTGATAACTGAATTATCCCGGCGAGATGATGAATTCTGATTTCATATTTGAAAATATATTGAATGATTAGTTTCCAGATGTTTTATATGATATTAAAAGGCGAAAGCCTAATGAACCCCTAAATATATTATAAAAATATAAAAATAAAAATTATAGGAAAAAAAACACTAAAAGAGAATTAATTTCTAATGATTTAAAATTGATATCCATTCACCCAACCTTATCATGCATATCTGCGTCTTTATCAAGACTTTAAACATTAGAGCATATCTATGCTTAGTTTATATCTCCATTTTTAAAACGTTGTCCGTAATGCGAATTGCCTGTGATTTATACCTATTATTTAATTAGTTCTTCTACTACAAATAAAGGATAAAAAAGAAGTAAAAATCTTGTTAGATAACTGGTCGTTGCAGCGAATTCGTTAAAATACGAAAGGATAAATTGAGAATGAAAAAAAAAAGTAAAAAAAAATCGAAACAAAAATAAAGTTTAGCTTTTATTAAAATTCAAGTTATGGAACACATTAAATAAAGTCAGATCGTAAAAATTTCTGGGTTCATTGTTTTAACTAGTTAATCTACTACTAGTCAGACATTCAGTCTGCACCATTTATAAAAAAAAAATGAAGTCTATATAGGATAATTTATACTAAGTCAATGAATAGAAACTAATAAAATCGAATTATAGCTATCTAGATGAATGGAATCAAATAGTCAGATTGTTGGATAATTAAACAAAGGTTGATTCTTATTAAAAAAATTCTATATAATTACATTGATATCACTGCATGAACATATTCGATTGTTACTTCGCTGTCTTTACTCGAATTTTATTCGGGTAAATTTTGTTTGTGGATTTTTTTTCTTTTTCAAATCATTTCGAATAATTCAGTTCTCCTTTTCTTCTAAAAGAAAAATTCTGAGCTCAACACCAATCTATGGCGGCAGAGTATTTTTGAAAGAACAGTAGCTTATATTCTTTTTCGCCAGACATTGATCGAGTAAATTCCAAGCTCACCTCGATCCCAGAATGCCTGAGCACCAAAAAAAAAAATCACTTCACCAATTCTTTTCCCAATAAATCAAGAAAATATATGTCTACTATTTCTTACTTCTGGAACTAGAAAGGCGGTGCTACCAATCGGTGATACTTGATTTAGCGTGTTGACTCCCTGCTCCATTCTGCGGATATAGATTACAACGGGGGTTTCCATTTTGTTCTAGATTTTTTTTTCCTCACTACTCGTGCTATTCTTCTTCGTGCTGATACGTACGGTGTGATTCATAGATATATGTCACGATTCTATATTCTATCAATTTTGGAGCAGATATATAGATGTACGTGTCTATCTTTTCTTGTTTTGTTGAAAGGGTGAGGTGTAAAGTGCCGGCGTATTAACTGGCAGATTATTTATGTTAGTCTATCCGCTGGGATCTAACAACCAAATACAGGATTTAAATTATTGATAAATGTGTTTCTCGAGGTGTTTTTAAAGACTAATCTTAGTTTCTAATCTAGGATTCTTTTTCCTTGTTTCAGTAACTGAAATTAATCTAAAATGGTTGTAGGGTTATCAATGATGAAAGGTTTTCTCATTTTCGTTTTAAAAAAAGATTAATGAAATTTACAAAAATTAATGACTTTTATTTTAGAAGTTATGAATCTGATCTGAAAATAATAAAGTCTTGATTATTCCTAGAAATTAGATTCAAAGACTATTTATCTGTGTATTAATTAACTGGCGTTCTTTTTCTACATTCCAACCTTATAATATATCTGCGAAATGCTATTATAAATAGTTATATTATAAATTGTCTTCTTTGTTTAAATTGCGATTCAGAAGGAATTGAAAAATTGTACCGTATCAATCTGACTATATGCAACATTCGAAGTACTGTAATAAAATATCGGTTGCTCTGTTAGAAGATTTGATGTTCGGGTTCTGCTTCGCAGAAGATATTTTGTGTATACATTTACTTTCGATACATTTATTTATTGTGTGTACATTTATTTTTATTTCGTCATAAATATCCACAGGTTGATATAACACGGAAATTTGAAGGCAACTACTGGCTTTTTATAGCTGAAAGTCAAATGAACATTCTCACAATAATAGTATACTTAACTATTTATCAATCCTATTTTTCCAATGTTGTGGCCATGTTTGTTTTGGTCACAAACTTTCACAGGTTAATATGATACGAAATTTTGAAAATATCTGTTGGTCTTTTATAGTTGAAAATCAAATAAGCGCTTCCACAATATTTGTATGTATTATTAATTCTAACATTATTATTAATTCTATTTATTAATTCTAACATTATTTATCCAAAATTATTACTAATTAAATCCCTAAAAGAAAAGACCGATACTTTGGAAATGTAAAATGTTTTTAAATTTTATGATATTGTATTTATATTCCGTTGAGAATCAATATGAAAAGTCTTTTGTGAGAAATCTCGTAATTTGAACAATATTTAAATAATGAGGAGGATGCTTGAGTCGGTAACTCTCTCCAAAGTTTTGAACCCTTACAGTAGGAAAACATTGATCTCTATCGGGTTTAATATGAACAAGGCGGTTTTTCTAGGATATTGGGTTTCGAGCCTGAAATCTTCTGGCGCTGAAGCTCAAACCTTTTCCTTGAAATTCAAAATGGGTGAGGCACTGTAGAAAAATGTGATATGATGAGGACTTTTTTTAGCACTGAAATGAATTCAGAAAAAATTCATGAAAAAAACACAATGTACTATGGATATTTTATTGCCTGGCTTACAATGACCTAAAGAAGGTCCTCTCACAGGCAGCAAGACAGAGCATTTCAATCATAGAACGCCATTTCTTCCAATCGATGCACAAGCTCGCATCGTAGCAAATCAGATAAATAAATAAATAAGCAAACTCAGACGAAAAGGCGAGAATGAGCCCCACCCCCCTGCAAAAAAACCAAGAACGATTCCGGCAAAGTGGAATTCTGGGGACGAATCCGTTTCCAATCAGACATCTCTGGGTGTTTCAGAGAAGGAAATGAGTTGTCAGTTGAACGCATTAATCAAAAAGTTTCCGAGTCTGATTAATGAAACAACGAATGTGTAGGTTTGAGATTACTTTGGTCCTCGTATCATGGGATCGTTTCATTTCATTTCATTCCAGTTTCTCCATTTTTTTCCCTGCTCAGTCTTTCTTGTTTCATTTCTTTCTGCTTCCTTCTGAATGTGTTGATATTTTAAGATATTTGTTTTTGTCTTACGATGTTGGATTTGATTAACGACGAACTCGAGTGCTGTAGCGTTTCTGGTTTATATTTAGAAAGGTCTAAATAAAAATGCAGATTTCTCTGCTACTTGTAATTTTTTTTAATAAGCGTAATCTAAATGACTAGTAATTGAAAATGAAAGAAATCTTCTACGCTTGTCAACTGGTGCAAAGATAAATTTGATTAATTTGGGGTTTAATTTTATATGATTTTTGTAGAGATTAACAAGATTAACATTGATTCAAAAATGAAATTGGTTTTGATGACGTTAAAAAATGATGTTCAGGTAACCTAATCTAAACAAAAACTTAACTAGTTAAACAAATTTGTCAATGACTAAACGTTAGTGACGAAAATGTAAAGATATCTAGCTCAGTTTGATTGGAATTTTAATTGAAAGAATATAAAATATAGAGTTTTTATTTTGATTATCCTTCTTAAATGTTTGCTGATGAGTAGATATTTTAATTTTTTGTCATCATTTATCTGATATAGATTTCTAAAATATACATTTAGTTTAGTTATATTAACGTCTCGTTGTAAAGCAACACTAGGGCTATTTTGGGACGGACCTCGTAATTTTGAACCGCGGTCAGATGACGAAGACGACACCTGAGCTGGCACTTCCCTCTCCACACGCCACGCCACACCAGCGGGAGGACATTTGGCATGACGGATTTAACGGGCAACAGACCCCCTGACACGACGGTTCTTCGGTGGAATCGGGTATCGAACTTGAAACACTACGGATCACAAGCCGAGACCTTAAGACCAGGCCACCGCGGCCCTTCTAAAATATATGTTTTTAAATTTAGTATAGCACATATATACGGAAACACATATAACCTAGTTAAAAGTTGTTATCTCTTATTGCTATAAAGCTGCTTATTACATACTAATTTGTAAGACTTAGTACATTCTACTTTCATTAATTTATTTATAAATTTCTATGTCAAATCAAAATAAATACTTTATATTAGATTGCTTAATAAAATGCTGATTGTAAGTGAAGATATTCAAATTTCATTCTTCTACTAACGTCGAGTAAACGTTAGAAGAAAAATTTTAAATAACAAAAAATGATAAAAATGATTAAAAAAATTTAATTAAATGATAAATGAATAAATTAAATTTAAAAATCCTAGCAATTAATTTATATTTTGAATTTTGACTTAAATAGGAAGTTCTTTTCTTAATGTACACAGCTATATCATCACTGAAAAACAGAGTATATCATTATTGAAATAGTGAAATGATAAACTGTTGGAAATTATTCTAAACTTAAGGATTTAGTTGTAGCTGATGCCAAAATAATTTCCTTCTCTCTTTCTGCACACATATGTGCACACACATACACATACAAATATATATTTAGTGTGTGTTAAGCATTATTATATTTTTTTAGTTTAGGTTTAATTTCAATTATGTTTCATAGATATTTGATTTAGTAATTTTCCTTGTTTTACTTTATTGCATTTATTATTAATTAGCCTTTTTTGCACATATGAAATTTGCACTTATTTTCCTTTTTGTATGTATTGCTTGCATATATATGTGTCAGAGATAAAGAGTTATGGTTAATGACATTAATCGATTAATAAGATTAATTATATGTCACTGGAATAAATCGATTAATCACTTTAATTGACTATTTGCAATTACCGTTTTTTTTTTATTTATTGATGCATATATGGAAAGATATTTTAAAATCTAAATTTTAATTGATTTCCGAATTTTCATCATAATTTAATTAATTGCATTCTAAAATGTTCTCTTATTTCCCAATCCAATTCCATTTTTTATTTGTTTTAAAAACGTGTTCTAGAATATTGATGACTTATGTATTTTCTCACACTCTGAGCGAAGGGATAAAAATCTTTAACATTTGCATATACCTTTCAAATTCCCTTACCTAAGTTAAAACGTAGCAAAGAAATCCCTTCCAGAATTTTTTAGTAATATAATTGAAGGGAAAAAAATTTGCCACTTGTATTGCGTCAAGTATTGCTATTGTATTGCGATTTAAAGATACGTCATTTTATCATTGCTGCTTTTTGTATAAATTATGACTTCCGTGGTGAAATAAATCGAAATTAAAATTTTTTCTTTATGACCATGCATCTGCAAAGTTATATTTATATATATTGGTGTCAATAAATAAAAAAACGAATAAAGGATATAATGAAGAAAAAATGCCTTGGAATATTTCTGTTCAGAATATCTCGATTATATTTAAAAGGGTCTTTTTTCTGCATAGTGATCATTAAATACGTTTTAAAAGGTGTCTACGCCACAAAGATGTGTGTGTGTGTGCGCGCTCGCGCGCACTATTTTCTTGTGTAAGAGGATTATTCTCGAGTAAGATTGAAATGTCTGGTATCTCTTCTTAACTTAAAGTAAACTTAATTTCTGTTATTCATTTTTTAAAGTGCATCAACGCTTCGAGCAAAAACAATTTCTGAAATTATTTGAGGCATGTATTAAGACAAAACTTTTAGCAGCTGATTTAGATTTGAGTTATTTTTCTCACTAGTGCTTCATTTCTCTCATTTCATTTTTCGTTCTGGGGATAGCAAGAAATTTTTGTTGTCGTTACTTATAGCACTTTATAAGCCCGCTGACAGATTTGTCAGCGATTTTAGCCGGGTGTTTGTTTTTTCAGTAGCGCCAACTAGGGCCAAGAGTATGACTTAGCTACTTCATGCGTCACATTCACTTGCACAGCCGCTTTTTATAGGGGGGCACATTCACACACCTCAAAGATAGAACACACACACACACACACAAAAAATCATGCACGCACTGGGACTCGGACACGGGACGCCCAGACCACGGGGAAGACGCGTTATCCCTATGCCAGCACGTTGGCGGGAGAAATTTCTTATGTAATAATGTTTATATACTGGATTATCTTTAAGTTCAGTAACGGGGCATTAATAATGAAAAATTATTCAAAATGCTCTACTGGGCAGATCCTTCAGATCCACATTATTGAATTTGGCTTTTGTTGTTTCTTGAGTCGTAGATGCTCATTAGGGAAGGTATTTTATAATTTTAATCAGATTTCAAATAAAAATGTTGATTGTTGATGATTCCAGTCAATAACCCAGGAGCATATCGAAAAAAAAATGAAAAAATCTTCTTTAAAAATGTTTTAGAAGTACCAACTGTATTTATGGGGAATTTTTTTTTGCTAATTTTAATAGAACTCTAGAAGTACTTGTATGAGGATTTTATGACATTTCTTTTAATTATATAAATTAAAAACATTTGAAAAGAAATATCTTTAATTATATAAATTAACAATAAATTAAAGAAAAGTTATTAAAAGAAAAATTAAATTATCTGCGTTTATACATTCACACATTGTGCCAAAATTAAATAAATTTTTGTATGCACACTATTGTTATTTTAATTAAGAGTGAATTTTTTAAAAATACGTAAATCAATCTAAGACATTATCATGTTACGGTGCTTCGGACTAGGTTCAAATCTTTTTGAAATTATTTTTAAAAGAAATTAAATTACAAGTGGAAAAAACGTTAAGAAATGTTTGTTTTATAACCTTCACAAAATCTCTGGATTCTGTATAAGAATTTATATAAGTATGTGTCCTTGGAGATTAAAGTGGAAACCGCAATGTAGAGAGTGTATTCAGCAGCAATCAAGCTTTTCTTAGAATACAATTCCTTTCTAAGAATATTTTTGAATGTCATTGACTTCAAAAGAGAAAATTAATTCGAATATTGAAATAATCATTTAATTTTTTATAAATTCGCTAAAATTAATAATTTTGTTACCAAATATTGAGTTTTCTACTTTTAATTTGACTGATCCAAGGAATACGAAAAAAAATCTTTTAGTAAAGGTTGGCGTTAATATTTTGAAAGCAAATAATTTTTGACAACGAATTTCATGCAAGTTACGAAAAAATTATAACACACTGTGTGATAGAAGGTTATTTTTTTATAGAAAGATCTAAAGTTATTGAAATGCAAGATGGGGGGAGGGAATGCAGTAAGGACATTTCCATTCTTTTTTATATGCCACTTTTGAAAGCACACTAACAGTAACAATACACTAACAGTAACAATCTGAAGCTGTACCTTTTGCAATGCAGAAGAAATCTACTTTTTTTGAAAAATCTATTTTTATTATTAAAGTTGAATCTTTGAGAAGTGATTAGCAGTCAAATCTGGATTACAAGATGCAGGCAGCCAGTAAATAATTTAATATGCTTTTCATGAAAAATAAAATAAAATTATTAATATAGAAAATCTGACATTTGCTTTATCCATGAAACTTTTGGAATGGGTAATTTCTACAAATCTGCAGATTAAATCGATCTGGAGCAGTTTGATTTACCTCGTTTATAACTTTCTGCTTTTTTCAATCAAATGAAAAATATGTAGTCTTTACGCCTTTTGTATTGTTACTTGTTCTAAGATCAATACTGTTAAATTCTTTTTTAATTCGCAAGTTCCCCTTAATTGAATTATCAGATATTCAACGCAAATATAATCAGGAAAAATGTGAATTTAAATATTTTCCAAGTTAACAGTTTTGGACTGAATTACAATTTTCCGATTTTTTTTAATATCAGAATATATAATAACGCAAATTTTCCTTTGAAGGTGAGTTTTTATAATGTAAAGACAATTAAGTTCCAATTTAGCCATATTTGATCCATTTATTTTTCCAAAAGTTCGAAATCCTCAATTTTTACTAGGATTAAGCCCTTAATATGTCTGTTGTATTCAGGGCTGATAATGCAAGCTACAGCATTGTGTTTATTTTTATTGAAACGTATTCTAAGAAGAAAATGCAATTCCAGATTTCGCCTTTCTTCTAAAAGTTAGCATTCTAATTTCCCCCTTCTCATTACCTTAAGGATATCGGATATTCAAAAACTATTCAGACTATGTTGCATATGCTACGCATTTTAGTATTCAGAAAAAAAATTCAGAATTTACAGCAGGTACCTTATATTATACAGTTCAGTTATTGACCCATCCATTAAAATAAATTTTCATGCCACTTACCATTATCTTCTTTCTTTTTGAATATCAAAATAAGAACGCATTAAGCCAAGGCCCATATATCTTTAGGACACGTTTTTTAATACTCTAAATACTGTCTCGTGCCAGGCATCAAACACAGCAATTAAACCACCTTCGTTCCAGCAGCCCCTCCTATCCTATAAAACCCGTATATTCTTCCATCAATCCACACCCTGCAGCCTATCCCTTAAGTCTACCATCACATTACTTAACAAGTGTTCGCCTTTAATGATGAACTAAATGTGTCGCTTTCAGCGCCTCCTTTGGCTTAATGAACGGTGCGAAAAGCAGTATCCGCTTACCTGAAGGGTTCTTAATAATAACAGTTTCGTTAGTTGATACGTTTTAAGGAGGAGTTTAATCTCCACATTATATAAATGTGGGAGAACGCGGAACTAGACCCACAAGAGATCTTGTTAAGATATAAATTATATTGACCCCTTGTGGTCTCCTAGGCTCATATGCTGTGCTTTTTAATCTTTCATTTGAGGCCGAATCATTAATAAGAGGGTGTAGAGTTTGTGATATATTAGATGAGACATACTTGGGAAAATTTTCTGCCCAGGTTTTTGTTTGGAGGGGGAGGGGATATGGATAGATGTTTTATAATGAATACGAAAAAGCAATTGTGATTTTCGTGGGAAGATAATATGCAAGAGTTGGATTGTTTCCGTCTGGGTTAAATTTAGAGAATGCTCAGTAATTAAAGGATGGGTGTGTCTTTTTAATACCGCTTAAATATTAAACGTAGGAAAAATTGAAGAATTATTTTAATGCTGCATTCCATGTTATCATAGAAATATTCGTATTATTAAAAACTTTAACGATCAATTCTATGTTGTATTTTTTTTAAAGAAAATTATATAATTTGCTCTTAATTATTTTGGAAAATGAAGGA
Source organism: Argiope aurantia (assembly GCA_026543865.1). NCBI lineage: Eukaryota > Metazoa > Arthropoda > Arachnida > Araneae > Araneidae > Argiope > Argiope aurantia. The sequence continues at coordinate 99,920 of JAPMOR010044131.1, forward strand.
AAAAATTCATATTAAGATATTGGATACTGGTGCCAGAATTATAGCCTGAACTCAAAGGATACATGTTTGTGCCCGATTTCAACAAAGATACACTGTGCTTGTGGATCTGTACCACATTAAATCCTCCAATGATGAGTAAGGTATTTACACATTGAAGTAGTAGGAAAATTAAGAGGCAGATATCAACTTCATCAACAAAGTAGAACTACTCAATATAGAGTTTTCAAAAGAAATTTTAATGCTATTTATAAAAGCATCATCTGAAGACAACATTAAAATCTCAAAAACTATGTATTTAATAATATATCGATTTTCACCATCTAGGGTTTTAAGCTCATTTTTAATTATTTTTGACATGAATACAATTATTACTGCTAAATAAATATTTGGACAGAAGTTTTTCAAGAATAGTCTTATAAATAAATAAATAAACCAACTACAAGGAGCATTTTATACCACCTGAGTCCACTACGCATGTCCCTTAATACTCGGCTTTAGTACATTAAGGGATTTCGTTGCAATTAGGGTTAAAATTGAATTACTTACCCCTCATATTAACCAAGTTGCAAAGTAAAGCTGACGAGTTAAACAGACAATACCCACTGACAGTTACGGTTAACTAAGAAAATTCTCTGCATTAATTTTTATGAATACAAATAGAATCTGTACACCTTAATCTGGTCCAAGAGGATTTGCTGGTATGGTCTAGACTTGAGAATCGGAGGATAGAACATTAGATACTTGATTCCACTGAATATTCGCCATGCAAACGGGATTTATGCACTTTAAATCTGCCTTCTAGATCGAAGGGCAACTTGCTGCCATGGTAGCGACTGAGTAATAGCTAAGAAGTCTTCACTGTCTGAACCCAGTTTAAAATTACCATCTTCATCCAGAAAGAACATTAATTTAATTAAAATGAATCCAAGTGGTTTCGACCATAAAAAACATTGAGTCTCATAATAATTTTTTACTTCAATATTTCGTGAAAGATGTATTTAAAATAACATTCTTGGCAAAGCATCATATATTATTCAAAGTGTCTATAAATACGAGCATCTATTTCAACAATTTAGGCCTTCATCAAGAATATGAAATACGGTGATCTAATTCAACAATTTAAAGCCTTAATCAAGAATATGAAATACTGTGTTTAAAAGTATCAAACTCTTTACGACAAAGAACAAAATCATGCGATCTAGTTTCACAAGCAGTGTTCATAACTTCTGACATGACTAAGTACATTCCCTATTACATGCTCATTATCTTCAGGATCTCAAAATCTACTTTAAACAAGACCTATTGTGTTTTTCCATCCAGTTATTATCATTATAATTATTCATTTTTTCGGGCAATGAAAGGTCATCAACTAACAAATTAATAGACAATGAAGCGGCAAAACTTCAGACATCCGCACATCTGTACTCCTGTTTTGGAAACGTGCCATTCAATTTGCGGCGTAATATTACGCCCCTTGCGCCTTGCAGAAACTTTAGAAAATACACGACCAAATTACTAACGGGGTGGAGTTACAGAATATTCGTAATATCTCACAGTCAACGGAGAGCTAATAACTCATAGGACCCCACCAGAGAGTAACAAAAATAGTAAAACAAAGAGAAACCAAACCATGCCCCCCTTCCACCAAAATGAAAAAAACAAAACAAATTCAAAACATGGCCAGGTCAAATAAGGAAGATGAGGTATCCAGTGGTTCTTCGAAAAACTAGGGGAGAAAAAATTGGGGTGGGACACGAAATAAAGCAAGAAACAAAAAACATTTCGTTTCTTGCCATGCTCACGCCGTGTTAAAAAGCTATTCCAGGGTCGGGTCATCTCGCAAAATGTTTGCTGGATTAGATGCGGTTTCCCGCTGGTTCAGGGCAGTAGAGGGGGTGGGGAAACCCCGTTGTGATAAGACGGAACTCCTACAGTTTGTTTTACCTGTTTCACACCCTTGCCAGGGACTGCCCGCTGCGACCGAACACGCACACCTGAGATTTTTGCCGCGTTCAGTCGCATAAAATGGTCGTCAAAACGCAGCGATGGTGTATGATTCGTGGTAAACCTTTAAAAGGTAAAAAGATCTGTCTTTTTGTTTGATATTCAATTAGCAACGCCGATTTCGAGTTGAACGGAAGATGAGTTGGCAACAGCTGTGCACTTTCGACTGACTGTGTGGGTGGGGAGTGTCCCGGAGAAATTAAGGAAGGTGGCGTGGCAACTTTATGGTCGAGCAATATTGATGGAAATGCTACCAAACTACAATCGCTTATTCAAACGAGAAACATTGACACATTTTTTTTTTACCATGCTGATCTTTTTTATTCGCAACAATTTATCAATTATTTTCCTTTTTATTATAGTAATTATATATCAGTTTAGCTTTTCTTTTCTTAAAATTAGTTCGACTTATTTGTTCACCTACTCTGTTGAAGGAAAAAACACAGAGAAGTCGGCATTTCTGGTCTGTTATTATACTTTTGAAAACTTATTCAAACTTATTCAGACATTTCTGGTCTGTGTAAATACTTTTGAAAATTGCAAATGCTAAATAAATAATTAGTACCTGGACACCGAGTTCCTCTTGGCCTTTTTTTAGTAAAATCGTATTTATTTAAAGAAAATATTTAGATGCGAATCACGCACTGATTACAAATAAATATTTTTATATCTTACCTACATATGAACTGGTAATTTAAATAATAATAAAAAAAATCATGAACGTGCTTAGTTTAATATGTTATTCGAAACAATCTGCTGCATTAAAGTATTCATTTTACAATTTATCTATCATTACTTGTATTTCTGAACTCACGCTAAATTTTAACATGGTGAAATCGCGTCTTAACACAATGTAAGTGCGACAAAAATTTACGAGGTGACATGGCATTGTCAGCATGAGAGCAGATAGAAAAAGACTCTAATAGTTAGTTATAAAAAAATGTTTTTGTTTGTGTGTGTGTGTAAAATCACTTTTCAAGAAAGACACCTGTATAGATAAATTTAAAAAGCAAAACCTTATTCTAAATATAAAATTTGATCAAAATCATTAGAGCCGTTTCGGAGATACACGAAATAAATTTATATGCAAGAATTGCTCGTTCAATGTTATGAGATATTGTAAATAACTAGTAAATATTATTTTCACGTGATTCAGTAATTACTTGCATCAATATTATTAATCCTGGTTTAGCATCATTAAATATAGAGGCCATATTCCATAATAGGTGGTCCATTATTTTAATTGCAACCTGGATCTTGAAAACAACAACAACAAAAAAACGACCCTTTTTTATTAGTATTTTATATTTTTCTAGCAATCATATAATGTAAAAAGAAAAATTTATTCAGCTATTGCATTCTAATCTGCATAGCTTATTCCTTTATTTCAAAAAAAAATGTCTGAAAGAAATTTTATATTTCTACGACATTTATTTTCTATAATAATTAAAATTTTAGTACTGACTTAATTCTTCATATAAATTATCAGAAATATTAGATTGACCTAGCATTTATATTTTCTTAAGACTATATTGAAAATAAAATACGTAAATTCGAGATTAGATATGGTTATAGGCTTTTCCACGTTAAATTTCTCTGAACTAAGCAATCTGTTATTTGGATCCATAATACTGAAAGCCTACCGTAGACATTCTGATTTGCAGCATTTATCTCAATTCTTATATCTTATATCTTAGAAGCATACATTCTTATAAACATTTAGTTATCGAAATAAAAATTCATCTTATTTTTTTTTAAAGGTTAAGGTATTTAAATTTTCTTTTACAAGATATTACAGTCAAACTTCGTTCAATTCGTGTGATTCGTATAAAGAAAAACAAAATGCAAAAAAAGTGACTAGCTTAACTAGCGAGGTTTTGCAGAACGAGTGGCAAAGAAATACCGTGACGTCAGATTGGATTGCTTTGTATCAGTTTGTGTTCAGTACTTATTTGAATAGAGCCCTTATAATTACACTGGAAAAAGTTTTGGCCAGATAGCGTTGTCGAAACCACGTCCGAGAGATATGAAAAAGTGCCTGTGAAGTCTGAATCAACGAGATTCTGTTTCTGGCCAAGAAAATCTAGAGTTGAAATGCAACGACATCGATGAGATGCTGGCTAAACTTAGTCAGAATTACCCAAGAACTTATGAAGATGCCTTTTGTGTCACAGCAAAAAGCAACGGAGGGGATCTGGTCAGAAGAGGAAGAAATAATAGATGCAACAGGGCAACAATCTTTCAATGAAATAAGGAAAAGGCTGAATGCATACGAAATTATTGCATCTTGTCTTGAGAAGTGTCATCCTAATAAGGTTGTAATTATGCGTGCGACAGATTCATTTAATGTCTCATATCCGTCAAATTTTAAAGCGAAGCCCAGAATAATTGTCTTTAGGCAATTTTCTTGCAAAGAATGCTTGTTTTGTGAATAATAAATTACATTCCTATAAATTTTTTTAAGTATTTTTTTTTTTTTCAGAATGGAACGAGTCTTTCGCATTATCGGTAAGATTAGAGTATGAACTATGCTCGTCAAACGAGGTTCGATTTTGATTTGATTTGATTTAGTTACATTAACGTCCCGTTTAAAGCAACACTTGGGCTATTTTGGGACGGACCTCGTAATTTTGAACCGCGGTCAGATGATGAGGACGACACCTGAGCTGGTACCCCCCTCTCCACACCACACCACACCAGCGGGAGGACGTTTGGTCAGGACGGATTTAACGTGCAACAGACCCCCCTTACACGACGGTTCTTCGGTGGAATCGGGTCTCGAACCTTAAACCCTCCGGTTCCGAAGCCGAGACCTTACCACCAGGTCACCGCGGCCTTCAAACGTACTTTCGAGACTGCACGCTGAAATTTATAGCAATCAAAGTGTTGACTGGTTTGGAAAAAAAAAAACTGAAATAATACATTTACTTAGGTGCTCATATTGGCTGTAATTATAATTACTGACTTATTTTCAGTTATCCATCCGGGTAGATTTTTATCTCTTTTTAACATATAATGTATAGAAATGAGAATATCCCATAATGGTCGTCATAATACGAAGAAGGAAAGGAGAACAAGACAAATCATTCTCTGTCTCCGAAAAAGGCAATAATGAGATTTCGCTGTTCTCTTTTTAGAGAATCTGTTAATTGAACTGGCCCCCAAAACTATTCCAAAAACTTAATATAAAAGAATTTTTAAGGAAAAAATATTTCTGATTTTCCAAAAACCTAAATCTATCGAAGAGTTTTTTCCCTCTTCTATTCATCGATGGTTAAAAGTTAATTATTATGCTTCCAGTTTTAAGTTTACCTAGTTCCTAACTCAACATGGAATTATTCAGTCTGTTTGAAAATTTGATTTATATTGACTTCCTCCTTCAATATTAGCATACTTAAATTTAAGCTTATGCATACATGTCAAATGCATTATCCGTCTAGGTAAATAATAAATACACGATATAGTTCCGCAAACCATTTCATGCAATAAATAACTTCGTCTCGGAAGTACACCTGGAAAACCCGACCCTCGTACGGGGGTCACAATCCCCTGACAGAAAACAATGATGAATCGAGCATACGGTTGCTATCGGTTCAAAGTGAAGTGCGAAAAACGGTATGTACGTCCCAGGGTGCCCGTACACCCATGCTGCAGCGGGGGCTAACACAAACGTGCTCCGGACAAATTGGCATTTTGTTTGACCGTTTGAACCCAGCATGCTTTGCGGCTTTTTGTTTCATTTAGTTTTTCTCCCTCGTCTATCTTTTTCTCCCTTTCTTTCTTTCATTTTTTTTTCTCTTTCATTCTGAACGCAGTTTCATCCAATTAACTAACCGTGTAGTTGAATGTAAATAGGATATGGCAATTTATTTTCTTCTTGAAACATCGTTTTAGGTGCTTTTCATACTTTTTCTCCTTTTTTTTTTATTTTTTTGTTCGGGATTATTTGGATTATTATTATTATTAAACTTACTTACATAAAGGCTGTAACAGAAAAGGAACCTTGGAATTTAAAAATGTTAGTTAAATTTGTATCGAGAATCCTGATTTTACTAAACCATTGTAATTACATTTATTTTTCATTTCTATCTAAGCTTGATAAATGTCAAATATCTACATTAAGTGATATGTTATTTAATGTTTATTAAGTTTAAAAAATTGTTTGCATGATGTGGTATCCTGGTAAAATTCATTACGAAGAGTTTGTTGAAGTTATTTTAGAATTAACATACCGAAAATTCGATGCAGTAAAAAATAATTAATTTAAATGAGGTGAAAAACTGAACTTTAAAACTGCAACTCAATTATAAACAATCATCCTATATTAATTTCAGTGTTATATTTAGTCCAATATAGAAAACCTACCAATCTGCTATAGAATAAGACAAAACGAGCAATCTTTGATAAGAATAACTAATATAATAGACATTCTTAATAAAGTCTATTAAAGTCTATTCTTAAAGTCTATTCTTGTCCATTCTCTCGAAACAAAGGATTCGAGATTCAAAACACAATCCCACCATCGTATTGTATAACTTTTTTATAGGACAGATGTTTAACAGATTATAAATATTCTATGAATCGATGACCTTCTGACTAATAAGGTAAGGTTGCGTGACTAATAAGGACAAGTTTTGAAAGAGTTTACAACAATTTAAACGTTTCAATAATAGTGACGTTTTCGCAAGTTTTTTTTTAATTAAAATTTGGATGGGTTTGGATAACTTCCACATTCTGTTTTACAGAAGATAAACTGCTGTTCAATGAATATAGTTAAAAATACATGAAGAAAGTCCTATAGAAATGACGTTTCGCCTCATAAAAATGATATTGCTACACCGGAAACAAATGAGATTTTTTTTCTATATTTCAAATAATTAGAAATATCAGTTTTTAAAATTAACATTCATTAAATAAAAGTTCAAAAATAAAGTAAAAAATAGGGAGAAATGTTCAGAAACAGAGAGGAAATTTTCGAGAGAAATAGTTAAAATTTTAGTGTAAAACTGGAAAAAATTCTGAAAATTTTAGGAAAAAATACAAGAAATTTTAGAAAAAAACAGGAGAAATTCTGGGGAAAATAGGGAGAATTGTCCATATCATCATTATCAGGCGCATTTTTTTAAACATCCCTTTAACACAGTAAGCACAAATGCAAAATTGCATTCTTTGCCAAACCTTTATAGATATCACATAAAAATTTGTTTCTTGAGTTTGAAGAACAGTAAAGAGAAGGTGATTTTATAATAAGGATGAATTTAGTGCTTATAGAGCAGTCTTAGAGGTCCTTTAAGTACGTATGATTTAAGCTTTCAAGAAATGACTTGATGCATAGATTTCACAACATCAATCTAGACAATAGTAACTTGCTAGCTTATACCTAATTACACTTCTTTGTAGATTCATTTTTAAGGGTTTTGTTTTTCGTGTATGAAGGGTACAAAAATAAAGTATTTCAATCGTCGAAAAAATTGAATTCGCGATTTTGATGAATCTGCACGTTTCCCACATCATTTAAAAAATGGATATATATATATATATATATATATATATATATATATAT
>JAPMOR010044131.1:107586-129552 GCA_026543865.1 Argiope aurantia
TAGTTTTGTGTCAATTTTTGGTCGCAATCGGCTAAAAAATAAAAGCGTTAGCGTGCATATACTGTTTTCGCCGTTCATTGAATCATTTGTCAACTTCATGCCAATGATTCTTCAAACTGTCTGATATTAACGCCTTCTAATTTTAATTGTCTTACTTAAGTTCTATTTATTGTGCACAAGAATCTGTCTTATGGAGACTAGTCCCATGACATCATAGAGCTATTAAAAATGTAAAAGTACGGTTCATCTATGTTATAAATTCTGCAATATTATAACTTCACTTTTAATAACTTTCTGGTAAATTATACATATATTATACAGAATTCTTCTTTTTAACTTTCATTAATGAAAAAAAAATCATGCATTCAGATAGTTGATGATTGTTACTACTATAACTCGGTCGATGGCAGCATTGGTAATAATAAACAAATTGGAAAATTATTAAGATTTTTATGCATTTTTTTAAAATGCCAATTGCTGAAGAATTACATATATTTTTTTTCCTTCATTACAAAGTAATCTTGTCTTCTAATACTTTCAATTGTAATAATATTTAATTTTTATAACAGAAAATTGCACACTGATTACAGTGTCAGATATAATTTATTCAAATTATGAAAGTAATTTATTCGAATAAAAAATTTCTCTAGCATATGTTTTTCGTCGCTTTAATTAAATTAAAATCATTTCTAAATTATCGTTACTTTGTAACAAATATTTTCACATTCTAATTGCAGATTGTACTTTAAAAGAAGAACTAGAAAATGATTAACTTACAGATTTTTCGACATATTTTTTATAAAAAATTTTCCTTTATTTAATGCTGGATGAGCAAAATACATGACAACTAAAAGTTTGTAATTTGGATAATATACAAATGATAAATCATTTTAATTCCTGTAAAAACGAAGGTTATTTTTATAAAGACATCAATTTGGGAATTTTAAAAGTTTGTTCTTGCAGTGAAATAACAGTTGTATGAGAAATAATCATCACTGAAAAAAGCTTGAAATGATTCTGCTTGAACAGAATTTCGAAGAAATTTCAACAATTTTGAATGCATTTTAGAGCTTCTAATCCTTTTTAAATATTTTCTAAAATATGACAGTTATAGCAACGTTTACAATACATACAAAAAATTCAAGAAGAATTATTAGCAGGTAGATATAAATTAGATCACATGGATCTAATTTTTTTTGCATTGAACGAATTTTAGAAGCATGTTTTGTGTATAAAGTGAATTTGTTACAGGATGAGCTTTATATTCGTTTATTGTATTTCATTTTTGATAATTTTTTTAACTTGAATGAAAATACAGTTATTTTGCTCTCTAATAAATTCTTAAATATTAACAATTACTTGAATTTGAGATCTAATTATTAGTAAGGCTAAATATTAAAAAAAAAGAGACAGACGTAATTAAATGTATTTTTTTAAGTTTCTTATTTTTTAATAGATAATATCTATCCCCAATTTTATAAACAGATATAATGAAAAGTACAAAAAAAAAGTTCAACATTTATGGGTAAGTAATTGATGTCCGCATTAGTAGACTTTCTATTTATTCATCCACTCAACAAATTTTCTCTATTCAACAACAGCTATCAAATCTAGCTACTCTTGCCAATGAGCTACGTACAGTTGATTGGATACTAATGATAATAATGCTAAGTTCCTTGTATGTATGACGCCGGTTTACTTTAAATCTATCTTCTCTCTCTTTCAGATATAAGAAAAGGAATTTCTCTTCAGAAATTTGAGAAAAGGATTTCAGACTCATGGTATTTCATGAAGGAAATTTAATATTAAATATCATTGGCTAAATAAGCCATTTCCCATTGTTAATCAGTCTACTCTTCATAACATTCATTCACTGTGGTAATTATATATATATATATATACTTACCCCTTTGATCACGTCTTAGAAAAACAAGTTAAAAGAGATCAAGAGATTTTTAGAACACGTGATAGCAATAATTAAATAAAAAAAGTGGTATTTGCATCAGAAATGAAGAGAAAATTTTAGAATGGAGCAGGTTAGTTGTTAAGGTTAGCAGGTTAAAATGTTATATATATATATATAACCAAAATTTATTGACTTTTCTATTTTACAAACATTTGTAATTTCGCAGTCAATGAAGTTTCAACAAATTCTAACTCATGCATCCTTGCTTCATTACAGGAAGTATAGGACTATTGAATTTTCACAATGTTGATTAAAACGTTTTGCTTGCTGAATAACTTACGGAACATGTAATATTGGTAATAAAATGCTATGACACTGGCACTTATAGCGTAACTAAATGATGAAGAAAATACAGTGAATGTTGTAAGATGATTATGAAGAGGTTATTAAAAATACTTATAAGACGGCTACAGTTTCAAAAAAATCTGTTTTGCTTTATAAAAATAAGAATTTTTTTTTCTGAAGAAACTTCTCCATATATTAAATCTGTGCAAAACGAGATAACAACTTTTCACAATGAATAAAATGAATATTTGTAGTGGCGTAGCGAGGATAACTGACCTGGTGTAACATGAGTTTTTTACGTATTTCTCAGCATCATTTGTTCAGCAAGCTTAAATGACATCCAGAATACGACATTGATCCTCTTCTTTAGGATATTTCACTTTATAAAGTGAGATGAACACATTATTATTAGCCCTGGGACATCTATACTATACTTCCCGATTGCTACGCCACTCGATCAGTAGTTTCGTTTTTTTCCCCCTTTTTTCTATAATTTAATTTACAAATTTATGTTTAAAAATCAGTATATTGGAGTTTTTAATGAAACAATGATGCTTTTGTAAATGGAATTCGACAATACACACTCAATAGCACTAATGCATTACTTTCAGATTCTGTTGAACTCTTGCCAATTACGGCATTTTTCCATCTGCATTCCAGCACCATCCGAGCATCCCGATGCCAAAAGCTTGAATTCCTCTACAAAAATTCATCACCGTGATGTAATTCCAGTTGTCATGTCCTCTCTCCCTATCAGTATTCTCCTTGCTAATGAAACGCGTTCATTACCGCAGCGGTGCGGGTCCGCAGTTGAATTATGACTCGCATCACGTGATCACCGGCCCCACCAACGCGCGCCGGTGCCTTCTTTATCGGACTGGGGCCCGAGGGCTTTTAAAAGATGCTATCTCCACACTCTTCAATCCTTTTAACAAAACGCTATCCTTCATTTCCACTTTCTAATTGAGACGTTCTCTTGCCCAAGCTCTGGAAGATAGCGGGGAATGATAAAAGTTTTCACAACTCCTAAATCAAATCTGTGGAGGCAATTATGATTAGGTTTCCCCTCCCGGAGGACGGTCGGGGGGAAATTTTAAGTATTTTGTTGTCGCACGGATTTCTTGTCTTGTCCGGTTTGGCAAAGGGAAACTCACTGTTCGTCTTGGTTTAGCGAGTCTGGATATAAAGCAAAGTTGACAGGCCTTATTGAGAAAAATAATTCACCTAGAATGTGGATTTACTGCAGTCGAATCATTTCATCCATAACGATTTATGTATTTGGCTATCTGCTATCAGAAATGCGTTGATAAATCAAGCGGTGTTTGTAAAAAGTTGGATTGAGGCATCAATTGGAATTTTCTGAAAGACCTTGCAATTTTTTTCCCGAAAAAAATTAGTTTAATAAAAGCTAGAAGCCATTCTGTAAATCTGGGAATCTGAGTAAGATAACTCGAATTTCTTTTCCTGTCCTTAACCAGTAAACTGTTTCGACCTTTTCGAAAAATGCGTATCTAAACTGTGTCTCCTGATTAACTATTTATTCATTGTAACTCCTGTGTAAAATATACTTGTGTCTTCTGATTAATTGTTACTCCTGACGAATAAACTCGTCATAAGGCAAAATGTTGTACTTTTTCCATGACGAGTATACTCGTTAAAAACAGTTAATTGGCTACAATAGCTTCCTCCTGTGCTATTGTTAACAAATGAATATTTTTAACTATTTTAAAAAGATTTTTTATAGCTACATAATACAATATTTTAAAATTGCAGATATTCAAGAAATGGAATGAAATCGGAACTGTGTAAAGTTTAAAAAAAATATTTTTTATATCTGTAACGGAAACAAACAATGATTGTATTTATAATTATTGATATGCTCCTTTTCGTTGTAATAACTGATAAAATTTATTTTTAAAAATTAATGCGACCACAACAAAAGCTGCCTCTTCAAAAATCCAAATTTTATTGATCATATTTAAAAAAATAATAAAATTTTATATATTATTTTTATTGAACTTCCGTAGGGCTTATCATCACTGAGCACAATCATTTTTTTTTTCTTTTCTAAACATGAATATTTGATTTTTTCTTATCAAATTTTGCATTAGTACAGCGTTTTTTTTTATGCCTTTTAAAGATAAAGGCATAAAAATTACTGGTAATGCTTTATATTATTTAGATACATAATGTCAAGAAAATCGATGTTCAGCCCAATTTTTCAGGTTTTCGTTAGAGGAATAATGAAAATAGGAATTGCCTCCAAATTTATTTATTTTATATATTATTTTTTACTAAAACGAAATGTTTGCGATTACATCGGTTTTGATAGGAATGAAGTTTTTGAGAGAATAATGTAAAATGGGCGTAAAAAGTATCAATAATCATTCATATACATTTAATTAAGTTTTAAGTTAATTAAGTTTGTTTTAATTTAGAAAAAAATTATTTATATTTGATATTATAGTCCTTTTTCTCCCAAGTAATTCCAATCCTAAATAGCAATATGAAATAAATATAAAACATAGTCATTATTTTTATCACTGGGCTAATTAATGGAAAAGTTAGATTATTGAAGAAAAATTCTTAATTGGGACTTAATGGATAGTTCAAAGCACAATTAAGAATTGTTAAGAATAGTTCAATGTTCTAGATTTTTAAGCCATTGGTTTATTTTTTAGTGCAAGCTTTTTTTAAAAAATTAATCTGTTAGTCCGTTTTGTTATAAATAATACTTCAGAGAGCAAATTAGTTAAGATTTTACATAGAATCAACTACATACATCCAGACTGGTTCAATTTATTATGAACAAACAGTCAAAGCAGCGACTTGTTAACGTGGAAGGAAACAACAATCACGGATTAAAAATGCTGAAAGGAGAGGAGGGGGTGGGGGAGTAAAATCAAAGTGCGGGTTAAAAATTCTGTATTATAATAAATATTTAACAAAAAAATCATTTCTGTAATTAAATAAATATTTAGATTTTTTTGTTGCAAAATATTTATTTTACTCCTTAATAGAAAATTTTGTATTGTAAATCAATTATAATAACACAGGCAGTAAAATATTACTTAGAAACTTGAACGCTTCAATCTAGCTATTTTTATGTCTTGTCTCGAAACAACACAAGGACTGCTTTGGGTTGAACTTTTTAGTTTTTGCCAGTGATCAGACGAAGGGAACTATACTTGGGTTGGAGCTTTCCTTTCTAAATGTCCGTGCCGCACCAGAATGAAGGTTTTTGTTCCCAAAGGATTTACATTCAGTCAGCCTTATTAGAAGGTTCGAGTTGTGAGCCTAGAATCTACCAGCCCTGAGGTCAAGACCTTATTACCTGCCACCACGGCATCAATGCGCCACAGTAGTTGGCACTTCTTTTTGACTACATCATAGTAAATCCTCCTAGTGTATTTAGTAATTATTTTCCTTTAGGCAATAAAAGATAACAAATAAAACATTTAACTTGATGATTTCTTCAATAAGGAATGCAGTTTTTATTTTTTTTATCTTTAAATCATTAAATTTTGTATCATATGGGTGAAAGATTTCTGCAAGGAACAATTTGTACTTACACAATGTTGCATAATTTCAAATAAGTACGAGCAAGTGCATAACGGAATGAGATTGCAGACTCATCCATATCTGCAGGATTTCTAATTTTGTACCATTTGAAGCAAGGTCCTTTCTTATGGGTTCAAGAAAATTTCAATAAAACTTTAATCAAACAGAAATAATTAAAGATACTTTCTTATTTCATTAAACAGCCATAAAAATTTCCGTAATATATTGTATTTAAATTCTACAAATCAATATGTTTGTCTTATTTGTTCTTTTCTTTTTATTGATTAATATTTTATTCTCTTAGCGTATTATTCGGCTAATATAAATTATTGGGGTCGAGAAAATTTTTTTTCTTTTTTTGCTTGAATGTAATTACCTAAAGTTTTTAGGTAAAAATAAAATAAAATGTAAAAAAATAAAAGTTTTAAAACAAGATTTTTTAATCTTTTTTTATAAGAAATGCTCTGTCGGATAGTCCTCAAAAAAGTAAAAATGTAAACGGGAACTTAAAAATGATGTACAAATGAAAAATTAAAATTTAAAATGACCATTTGTCCCTATTTAATTAAAGTAATATGCTAAAAAGATCTTCTTAAAATTCATTTTAGTTTTATAATTAATAATAATTTTTAACATGATTTAGTTTAATAATTAATAATTTCCTTTAAGAGTGATGTTTTTTAAAATGATTTATCAGGACGGGACAAATGATTGATCTTTTATAAATATCTCCTCCATTAAACTACTATTTATATGTAAAAATACTTCTATAAAGCATTTTGTCGAACACCATGTTGTAACGAATGTATATAATGCTGTATATTCACTATGCTAAATGTAATATTTTGGCAAATAGATATTTATATTGTTTTCACTGCAGTTGTAATTAGAATAATTATGCTGAAGGCTTTAATTAACAGAGTTACTATGTTGTTCAAATCGATAAAACTTTAAATATTTTACTAATTTCTTTTACGTAAAGCAGTACGGCACTGAATCAACAGTATTACAGGCACTGAATCAACAGTTAAAGGAGCATCTTGATATTTTTCCAAGCTTCCAAATAAAATCTTATTTTATTGTCGAGATTGCTATTTATTATTACAAATTGTTATTAGAATTATTACAAATATTTATTAAAAAGCATTTAAAAAAGGATTTCCAATGACTCATTATTGCCCTTTGGAACAGCCATAAGAAGCTTATAAAGGGACATAGAAACTTGTAGCCGAATAGCTACATGATACATTGTAGGATTAATGTCTACTGTGACCATATATGCTACAGATCTTAAGGCCTCGTAGCTGGAACCCTCCAACACCTCACTTACCATTCTTTCCTACCAAGAACTTAACAGTTCACCTAAACCCAAGAACCCACAGGTTAGCGGTTAAAGGTGTATCTTTCCAAGATTCCAAATGAAATCTCTGTTACTGCGATTGCCATTTATAGTTCTTTTCTACAAATATTTATCAAACAGTGTTTCCAATCACTTATAGTTGCACTTTGGAGCAGCCATGTGAAGATTATAAATGGAAATAAAAACTTGCAGCCAAATACCTACACGATGCAGTGTAGAATTAATGTTTACTATGCCCATATATGCGGCAGATCTTCAGGTCTCGAAACTGGAACCTCCCCTTCTAAAGCCAAGACCTTACCACCAGAACCCACGAACTAGCAAGCGAAGAAAACAATTCTTTCATTACAAAAGTCAAAGTTTAAATCTTCCCACGATTCAACACTTTGTAATTTGTTGAATTTCCCCTTCTAGATCTCGTTCGCCATCATTAAGTCTGAAGAGAGAGCACAGATAACGTTCTGAGCCGAAATAAAAATCACCTCAGGTGCTAAAATTGTCAAGTAAATGAGACAACACCCCCGATATGGTGTGGACTCAAATGAGCTGTATATCTTCTCTTTCGCCGATGGAAAATGTTCTCGGAGGTTTTTTAATTTTTAAATAAGGCGCACACTTATCTCGCGCCTGATAAGTCTTCGGTGCTCGCGAAGGATTGGATTGGATCATTAGGAATGATCACTTGTATGGGGAAAATGACCCTCCATCTTCTTTGGTGGTGTTGAAAGGCGGAGAATGAATACTTTAATACGTTTTCTGAGAGATCTCGACTCAATCACTTTGGAGGGCTCTTTCGATTTTCGTCAAAGAATGGTATGTTCAACACACTCATAATAAATGATGTTGCTTTTGTTTTTGAATAGGGTTGATACATTTTTTGTGACAAATGATTAGTTTTGTTGCGTTAAGGGAAATGAAATCTGTAATCCAGGCCAAATATTTCACTGTTTTCCCCCTTCTTAAATCAATTTTCTACAGTTTTAATTCGAGCTAAATTGAAAGGATATGATTGTGAATTTTGTTTAAAATTCTAATTTTTGCTATTACACAAATTAATGCTGCTTCCTGGCATAGGGGTAGCGCGTCTTTCCCGTATTCTGGGCGTCCCGGGTCGAGTCCCGGTTCGGGCATGGTTGTTCTTCTGTGTTCTATCTGTGAGATGTGTGACTGTTTCCCCCAATAAAAAGGGGTTGTGCAAGCGAGTGTTGATGCATCAAATAGCTGAGTTGTACTCTCGGTCCTAATTGACGCTACTGAAAAAACAAGGGACGCTCACTCGGCTTAATTCGCTGACAAGATCTATCAGCGAGCTTGTAAAGTGCCATAAGTAACAACAACAGCATAAATTAATTTTGGATAGAAATTATATAAAAAAGATAATACTTGAAAGGAAATATTTTCTCGTTATTCTACGTATAAATTTTTCTCTCTCTTCCCTTCATGAGCAAGAGGAAGTTTTATTCTTACTTCATAAGGAGCACTAAATGGAATCTTTTTCAGAATTTATCAGAAGAATGTCCATTAAATTCTTTGAAAAAATATCCCAGATTCGCAACGAGTTGCTACAGAGACCACCATCTTATTCTGCTATTCCCAGCTCTAGAAAAGTCCTAGAACTGCAATAGACAACATCTATATCAATTTCCAATCTGTTAAAAAAAGACCGAGAATCAGTCATGCCTTTGCCAATCCGGTGTATTAAATCTCCACAATTATTCCTATTTTGATTATAGATAGCTACGATGAGCTGCACGCACGAAATTTTTTTTTGGAAGTTTTTCAAAAATAAATAAGCAAAATAATTAAATAAACTAGTCCTCAATAGAAATGTACGAGCAGTGTAACTTCATTGCATTTCTCCATTTTTCATAAATAATTAAAATATTATATTTATTATTAACTTGATCATATTAAATAAATAAATAAAAATACTAAATTTCATGATGTTAGAGCTTTATTCACTCGTCTAAACTAGTCCAATTAATTTTAGTCTTTCCCCTAAGCTTATAAATTTTTAATAGTTGTTCCAAATTATGATTTGGAGGTGCTCGTGAGCACGTGGTCACACCATAGAACTCGGAAACAACGCGACGTTGCCATTGTCAAATTCTGCATGAATTAATCCAGCATATATCTTCACTGGAATTGATCAAGGTCTTTAGGTGAAGCATAAAACTATTTTGCAAGAATCTTCAGGGAATGTTGAAATAGATCTCAGGGGATCAAAGTGAAAACTTCCATAAGATCAACAAGACCCAAATGACTTTGGTATCGTCCAAGCAGCGTTATTAACCATCCTCCTTTATCAAAGAAATACCCCCCGCCCCACATTAATACACTATCAAAATATCCAGGATATACTTTCACTGGAATTTATCAAGTCCTTTAACTAAAGCATGAAACTATTCAATAAGAATTTTCAAGAGAATTAAATATTGAAATAGCTCTCAGGAGATAAAAGTGAAAACTTTCATAAGGTCAACTAAACTCAAATAGCTTTGGTATCATCCAAACTGCATTATTAACCATCTTTTCTTTTCAAAGGAATGATTCGATCTCCAGCATAAATTCTCTGTTAAAAACATCAACGAAGTCATTAATGAAATTGCGGTGTCTGTCAGTTGAAAAACAGTGTGGGATGTAAATACAGTTGACCTTCAAAGAAGAAAGTAATATGTCTTCAAGAAGCTATTCCAGTTTTCTAGCACCATTAATATCAGCAGAATTTTATTCTCATGGGATGCTGTAGGCATCTTTTGAGATTCAGATGAAAAATGAATTTTAATCATTAGTAACTGAAAAGGACGTTCTCTATATGAATTTAAATAATTATGACATAAAAACTTCTAAAAAATCTTGCCTAATCGTAGAAATGATGTTATGATACAATATTTAACATGCTTTTCTTTGAAAGTTCATTGTAACATTGCTAAAACAATAAATAATCAGAATTAAAATTATAAAAGTCTTCATAATTTTGCAATATACATGAGATTTAGATTCTCAGCTTCTATTGTCTAAATTTGGTATTTAAAACTTAAGATTGGTCCCTATACATTACGTATAAATAATAGAAAGAATAATAAAAAGAAAGGTAAATAATAAAATCAATAGCAATTATTAATCACCAACTTTACAAATGAATTCTTCCTTATGACAACAGCGAATAGAAAATAATTCTTATATTACATTTTTTGCCAAGGCTTACGAATCAAAATACATTATAATGATTTGCATTTCCAATTACAACCGTGTTCCCGTGCCATTTCAAGCCAGACCATATTATTCAGATGGCCAGAATTAAATGCAACAATCTTGATTCCTCAGTGCATTGAAATTTCCTCCCCAAACAGGAAAAGATTCCAAGCATGAACGAATGCGCCTTTCCCATTTTAATTATCCAACCCTTTTCCCTGACAAATAAGTTCCCAAAATGAGTGGTCACGTCTACCCAAGTCAATTCATCCAATGAAAATTCCGCTCATTAGACTCACATGGACAAATCCACGAGTCATTAGAACGTATCCCTCCAACCACTCCGTCAACCGCACCAATGCTCAGCTTTATTCATCACTCCTTAATGAATTCAGTTTTCTGAGCGCTTCAGTTCATCTCGGACCACGTGTATGGATTCCAGAAACTGAGAAAACTTTTCCCTCTCGTCCAATGGCGGTCAAGTCCGGCCTCTGTCACGCACTATGGACTCTTTCCATGTTGAATTGCACGTGGGTGGATATGTGCAGCAAGGTGAATCTGAGATAAATGTGACAAGTTGCCTTGCTATGCATTCTCTTGGGATGTGAAATCATTTTTTTTTGTAGATATATGATCCTTTAGATGAGACTAGGTCAATTCCCAGCTGCGGAAAATTTTGAGTGATTGATTTTAACCCTTAGAAGTCTGATTTTCTAAATTAAATTTTAAAAACATCAATGTGTTCTTTTTTCAGTACCAGAAAAATGAAAAAAAAAAAAAATTCTTAAAAAAAATCACAACACATATTTTATATATTTATTTAGAACAAAAATCAAATATAAATTTTGATACTTTAGGCATTAAGGCCCTAAATATGTCGCACTATCCGTTAATTACATCATAGTAAATATAAGATATTTCATCTACCGCAAAAGTATTTTTATTTTTCAGAAAAAGGAAATGCGCCAAAGGTTTATTCCTTTAAACATTTTCTAAAAATATGACACTTGTTCAATACTGCGGGAAAACAAAATATCGTATTATTTAAATAATTTTGGCAGCTGACTTTATTTTTTTTTTAGTTTTTGTTCGGAAGAACATTATGCAATGGTAATATACTTACAACCAAATATCAAAAACAAACCAATTGCAAATGTACAATTCAATTTAAAAGTCCGGTATCAGATTTGAAACTTAGGACATTTAAAGGTTAATCATCAATTATTTTCTAAAACATTATAATTAATTCGCAAATAAACAAAATTTAATAATTCAAATTTTGCAAATCAATGTATTTTACACTTAATGCATTCTCTAGCACTGATCTTTTCTAAGCTTTTCCTCGATTTTATTAGGAAGGAAAATAACTGCTGACATGGAGAAAATATTAATTATTTATATTGTTTCATAAATTTAATGAGCAAATTCCAATAAAACATAACAAAAATTTACTAGTATCTAGTTGAAGAGACCGCTTCAAAATGGGGTACGAACAAAAAGATCGTACCTCTAAGTCTTGGTTCAAAATGTGATAAAATACTTAATTTAGCCCTACAGTATAAAGGTAAAGCTTGTGTAATTTATAATCAAATTTCTCGATTATTTTTCCTTTTAATATATTATTATGTTTAATTATATTATTATGTTAAAATTCTCATTTCTCTTTGAATAAGTGAATAACATCTAACGATAATTACAACACTTCTATTATGATAATCTCCTATTTAAGATCTCTTCATTTAAGAAGCATATAAAGCAATCATACACAATGTTTTACTTCGAAAAACTTTTAAAAGTAGTAAAAACTTACAAAAAGTACTCATATTCTTAATATTAAAAGTTATGCAGCCAGAAAAATTGCAACAATTTGTTGATAAAAGTGAAATATTATTACTGCAAATTGATAAAGAAAGTTTTTAAAATGAGCTTGAAAATTTTTCGATGACTTTGATTGAGTTAAGTCAGGTCCAGTTTTTTATTTTAAGCGTGTGTGTGTTGTCCAGTAAGATACATTCTGAAAAATATGTATTAAGTTAAACCTTATTAATTTATAGGGTCATGTTGGCTGTAAACGGAATTCTTTACAAGTAAAATCAGAACATGGCAAAAGTAATGCATAAACTCTTTTAAAGACTTTGTTAGGGACTCTGTTTTTTACGAACATAACATCACATAAAAGACTTTCATGTTCAATGGCTTATGCTAAATAGTAATTTAAATGCAAAGCACTATTTTCTGTGAGACTGTATGATATTTGTAATCTTGAACTATGCATAAGTGAGAGAGAAAATACTTTTCTTACAGGCAAACATTTTAAATTCAGAATCATTTTCATAATTCCAAACTATCAAACGACACACATGCATATTATATACATATATTTATTTATTTTTGCATTCCATTTAACTTTTTCAACACGGTCCAAGTGGCCGTGGAAATTTTATCCTAGAGAGCCAGTTTCTGTATCAAACGAGAGGTGCAGGATAAAAAGCGAGAAAATCCTTAGTGATAACTCGTCTTATATCCTGTAGCCTTCGTTTGAACCAGGTTAGAACAAGTTAATCTATTGAACCAGGGATTGTACCGAAATATGCCTTGGTATTTTTCAAAGTGTAAAAGAAAAAGGAAATAATCTGAAAAAAAATTGGCTGAGCTTCTATTAAAACTATATGGAAAATTAATCATTCGCAAATGGCAATTCTATAATTTCCTTAATCCAACTAGAAAAGAAGGGATAAATTATTATTATTTATTGCTTGTAATTTTTGTGTGCAAATAATCTCAACCTATACTAAAATCAAGAATACATTTGGACATAAGCGCAAGTTGGATCGCACCTGAAATGTTCTAGTTTTAACAGAAGATCTCCCCTGTATCACTGAAAGCGAATTACATTACCAGAAATCTCGTTTAAAACAAACCATCGGATATACACTATTAAAAGCCATTTCATTGGCTGCTCACACGTTTCGTGCGAATTTTGAATTGATACCGACGCATTCTATCCCCCCCTTTTATCCCTCTGATCCCCCATTCACGCACCCTCTTCCCTCCTTTTTTTTCTGTAGTTTAGAAGGCATAAGGTATGAATATTAAATCGATTCCACTCCCAACCCCCCTCTCAGACGTCATTGGTTAGGCCTCCTAAAATATTAACGGTTGCTTGGTGACGGGAGTTTTTGTTGTGATTGGATCTTTGCCACGTTTTGCTACACACAATTGATCTGTACCCCCCCTTTTTATTCAGTGTTTGTGTGATATTTCGTCCCAGTTCTCACCCTTTGTTTTAGAGTGGATACTAATGATGGCTGTTTCCTTTTCTTCTTCTGAAGGAAAATTTTTGAATTATAGGACAAACATTTTTTTAAAAAAAGTATACCATCACCAGTTTTTTTTACTAGCTGATATTTAAATTAAAAAAAAAACAGGTTCTGATCAGATGAATTAAATAAAAAAAAATAATTAATAAGTATGAATCACTAGTAAGCATTTCACGTTATTTTTCTTGACAATTTCAGTGGTTCAAGTTTAGGGTAGAAACTAATTACGGTAGATTCCAGTTCTTTTATTTAGAACTCAGAGTACTATCTATGTTCATCACTAATATATGTAAATTTTAAAGTTTTTATCATTTAAGTACTAAGTGAATAAAAGGAGACTAATATAAAATATCAGTAAGCGATAACATGATATACACTGCTCGTGGAAGAAGTGCCCATCCACAACTATAATTACGATGTCTCTGAGGAATTTGAACCTGAAGAAGGTTATGAGCAGTGTCCTTTGATGCTACTCTTAGCCAGTTTTACTTTTTTAAAAATATAAATAAAAAAGAACCGTTTTGACCATAGAACTTCTCTTTAATAACACATTTTCCTTTCTGTACAGTTGACTGCCAGAAATGGTTTTTCCCTAAGTTTTCCTGGGTTTCCAATAAGTATGGGGTAACAAATGTTTGACAGACAATTATATAAAATACAAATTTAATAGCATATATCAGAGTTAATCCTGATTTCCTGCTCGGATGGTAAACAGATTCTCAATAGTTATTTTGACCAATATATAATACCACATTCCTTTTTTTTAATAATGAGTCTTTTATATCTATATTAGTTTCACTAAATAATGGGACTTGAATCCTTATTAATGTAATATCTCAGTGATCTGATTTCTCAATTAATGTCTTTTTCTTAATAAATAGCTCAAAACCGTCAATACTGATAGACCCGAAAACAATTTTTTTTTATCTTAGTTCCTGCAATTTTACACCAATAAAAGAATTATTCGTAAAGTATAATTCGTATATTTTCTCTAAAACATTATTAAAAAAGTAGCATTATTGAAATTTTTAGTTATTATTAATAATATCTTTTAAAAATAACTATTAAAAACATATATTTCATTGGAAAGTGATATGAAAGAGGAAAAAAGCTGAAAATACCATATTCTTATGGCTAAAATTTATTCCTTAAAAAAAAAAAAACCTTTTTAGTCGCCTTTTTTTTTTTCTTAATGCATTTGATTTGCTAGATAAATACTGAATTCCAATGGTACATGATTTATATTTTGAACTGGCTTCGCATCTGTTA
The DNA here is from genome assembly GCA_026543865.1 of Argiope aurantia. Classification (NCBI taxonomy): domain Eukaryota; kingdom Metazoa; phylum Arthropoda; class Arachnida; order Araneae; family Araneidae; genus Argiope; species Argiope aurantia. Next base: position 122,543 of record JAPMOR010044131.1, read on the forward strand.
GCTGTACTCGCATTGCATCTTAATTCAAATATTTATAACATCTTGTAAATTTATTTTGAAAACAATAATTTCCTCATTATAATCAATTCATTAATAAAGTGTTTTATGTCCTTTTTGATAAAAAAAAAGGAATTAATTTGATGCTTCAAATTAAAAATACAAATCAAATCAGTGAGAGTATTTACCCGTGGACATTCTCGAGAATTTATATAATACATTACATTTTTTGTATTTAACTTCTTGATAAAAAGAAGGAAATTGGGTATTTGTTTATTTCATGGCCCTTGGATTTACTTGGCAATTAATGATTTCAGATTACGTCAACATCACTAAAACAATGGGTTTTCTGATCAATTTTGATTACGCCAAGATCGCCAACGTCAAGTTGTCAATCGCCAAGTTGGCGACGATTTGCCTTTTTTGACGATTTATCTCAGAGATCATAAAAATTAACAAATATCGGAAAATTCATTTAAGCTTCTCAATAATCGAATGTGCTCAGGAGAATTGAATCCTTTTTGGCGTTACCAAATTACATTCGTATAGCTTGTCTCATTTTTGAATCACCGTGTTTAAAATGTGTAGACATAATATCAAAAATGTCTTTCTCCCAATTCAGTGTACCTAAAATGGGGAAATAAATCAAAATCTCATAAATGATTTGTTTTTACGATTATAATATTTTATATACGACGAAGTTATCCAATTTATCTGCAAATCATTTAAGTTCTTAAAATATTAAATATATTTTGGTGTGACGTTTCCGATTTTTCCAAACAGGTTTGACATTTAAAACATTAAAATAAATCACATAGTATTATTAATGAAGCGAAAACTTTAGTCTTAATGGCCTTTCAGTGTAAAGCTAAGTAATTAAACATTTACTAAAAATCCCAATGCAAATATAGCAAAGCTACTATAAATCCTTGGAAATAATTTAAACTATTTAAAAAACAAGAACTTAACTAGCTTAATTTTCTGTCCTTTTCACTTGACGCATTCTTACTGTTTCTATTTCAGAATTAAATACTTTTTTCCATAATGATTTGGACGCTTCAGGCGAGACTGTGATCGTTACAGATCTTTTCCCGATACATCTTTTGCGTTCTACATCTTTAAGAACTCAAATCAACAGACATAGAAAAGGTCAACTAAGGTGAAACTCATCAAGATAATTTCTCTCATTTCGCTTCCCATCATGGAGAATGTGAAGTAAATAAAGATGATAGTCGTTCCTTTGTGTAATTGCTGACGCTTTTATTTCAGAAATAAATTACATTTTCAAGTAAGCTAATTGTTTATCTATGAAACAGTTCAAATTTCACTCGCTTTTCTTTTATTATTAGACAACGGAAAGATTGTTAATGAAATATTTTAAAGGTTTAGTGAATATGTGATTTGAAAAATATATTATACGTGTCTTCTTGTATGAATGAATAAAGGAATTATTCTTTAAAGTATACAATGGAATAAATATCCATTCTAATTATTTTTCAACCCCTACTGTGAAACCAAAAGATGTGAACTATTATGATAATGTTATTATTTAAATGGTTTATAGCCGTATTTTATTATTGAGAATTTTAATTCGTTTTAGACTCACAACTTGAGATGTAAATAATGAACATATTTAGTATTTCTCAAACATTTTATTTATAACATTATAATTTATTTATTTAATTAATTATAACAATTAATTTAATTAATTTAAACAAATAAATTATGTCCTTCGTTAAATAAGTTATAATCGATTAGTTTACATTACTTCCACCATAATTTTAAAAGTAGGGCAATATTTTCTATTGCATCAAGCTTATTGATTCCTATAAAAAACTATTTTTGCAAAAAATTAACATTAACATTAATTAAAAATAAACAATAACTTATTAAATTTTAAAATAATATAATGTAAGTAAAATTCAAAACTGCTACACATTATTAAAACACTAAAATATTTAATATGTTAATTCTTCAGTTTGGTGTAATAATTGAGCAATCGTGTTAATTTTTTTTAATTGTGCTTCCAAGATCGACATAGAAATCCAATCTCTCTTATTACAAACAATTTGAAGATCTATACCATTATGATAAAATAACAAAGGCATGCAGACAAAGAATAGTACCATAAATTTTGCTTTGCACAAATTTAGAAAGAGTTTTCGAATTTACACAGAAGCGACACGTATGAACTCCGATTAAAAATTATCGCAATTTTGCAAATAACAGAGTAGAAATTTTTTCCCCAGCTGGAGGATTAATTTTTGAGTTCAAAATTTATTTATTTTAAATCTTTTTGTATTTTAAAGCTGTTCGTAGGTTTACTTTTCTTAGTTCTTAAATTTGCTTTAAACACAAAATTATTATATTTAAAGCTGTACAAAAAGTTAATAAAAGAAATTTAGCGACCTAATAAATCAATCATTTAAATCAATAAATAAATTAATTTAACTAAAAACTCTGCAATGAATAACAATTGCGTATTCTACGACTTAAACGTGAAATATTTCTTCTTCAGCATATTAATGTTTAGAGGATGAATGTGAAGTAATAGTGAAATGCATGAAATGCAGGTTGTTATAATTGTGAAATGCATGTTGTAAAAATCATTCAAAATTCTGTAGATCATTAAACCTAAGATATACCAAATTTTGCATATACTTTTATCTTTGATAGTCGGTGCTAACTAAAAAAAAAGAATTTGATTAGTTTAACTAAAAATTTTATTAAAAATTAACTGAAATATTAATAAATTTTTTTTCAAAAACTTCGTAACATATTACTACATAGGAGTTATTTTTACTTCATTTGGAAATACCATTGGTTTCCCTAATTTAAATACGTACTTAATTTTGAAAGTTTTATAGCTAGATTTTTCATTGCTTTGTTTATGCATTGAAACACACACACGCGTTGTAGGATATTAAATATATATAAATATAATTTTGAAAATTCGCCAGTCTACATCGCAATACAATAGCAAAATGTACAAAAGTTTTCCCTTCAATGATTTTGCTATGAGATTTTGCTAAGGATTTTTTTACCAAGTGTCGATAACCCCCCGGGGAGCACCTCGAAATGAGGATGAGATGCTTCCGGCATGGTGGTTGGATCTCGCCACCCTGGAGAGTACACTACTAGGTGGGAGATCTGGCTCCTCCCATCGATGACGAGACGTACCTCCTTTGGGGAAGGTTGTACCGTGGCCGGTGATGGTCCTTAGGACTCAACCACAGTTCCCGCCAATGTTGCTGTTGCGGCCGTCCGGTCATTCAGTTTTTATGGTTTAACTCCGTGTGCCTTTGTGGCGGGTCGGAGAGTCAGATGGCTGACTTACCACGTGTCGATTTAGTAAGGGAATTCTAAGTATCTATTTAAAAAGATGTGCTATCTCTTCAATCCTGGTACTGAAATGACGGAGTCAGCAATTTTATTAAGAATGTGTTAAAATTAATTAAATAAAAAGTGGAACTGGAATTTAAAATAGATTAATTGAAGATAAAAAATATTAATTAAGATAATAATTAGGATTTAAATTAAGAAATAACATTAAACATACTTATTTAAATAGAGAGAGTGAGATAAATAGGTAGATATATATAGATAAACTGATAAATAAATATAGATATAGACAAATAGATGATTGTCGATATATTTTGTGTGCACGTTAATTTGACTCTAATTAAATAATTTAAAGTGATACTACCCAGTATAAAACATTTCCAAGCTGTTTAGGACGAAATTTCAAACCCCCTTTAATCTTTCAAAATCTTTAATATGCAGCAGGGTATTTAACATCGTTTGACACTGCATTTGAAACAGCTGGAAAATTTTAGATTCTAAAACATACGTACAAACGGCACGTCTCCAATTCATTTCGTAAACACCTGCCATTTATATAATGTAAAAATCGATTGACAGATGACAAATTGCGAAAAAAAAAATGTGAATGAATGTCAGTTGGACGTAATAAATAGAAATAAAATTATAAATGTTTCCGCTTTATTAAAATCATCACATTTCATAATAAAGTTCATGTTGTCATTTTTACGCTTTAGTTAATGCTAATCATGAAAGAGATTTTATATCTGTAAGAACATCGAGATAATAATGGCACTTGGATACAAATTAAAAATATTGTATTTTATTATTGTATATAGTAGGTAGATTTTATCGTGTTTAGACACAGAAGTGACATCTGCTCCTTTGACATCTGGTGGACACATTCTGTTTATTAAAAGTGATTGTCATTTAGTATTTGACAAATTATTAACAGCGCAGAAGCGTTTTGTTGAATATTTATCATACAACATGTTGCCTTACAAAGAAGTGCTTGTATAAATCCATACTAATTGATTTTAATCGTAAAAGTTTTTCAGTAATTGATAAATATAATTAATCACTGATTAATATTCAATTATTGTCGTTCGTGAAATTTCAAGTATTTAATCGTTTAAATTTATCCAGCATTTCATTAACTTAAATATTGAAAGGGCTTTATTTCATAATTGTTGAACAAATTTATCTTAATATGATAATGATATTTATAATAGCCTTTAAATAAATCAGTTTGTTTTAGTTAGTTTAACGCGCCGTTATAAAGCAACACTTGGGCTATTTTAGGAGGAACCTCGTAATTTTGAACCGAGGTCAGATGACGAGGACGACACCTGATCTGGCAAAATAAAAATTACAAATTAATTTTACACAGTACAAAATTAATTTTAACACAATATTATGTTATCTTACCTAGGCAAAATAATAATTTATACATAAGAATAGTTTTTTTTATATATATAATTTGAAAACAATGCCCGATAAGCCTTAGAGTATAGTTGCCTACAATCTTTACAAATTGAAGTTCAATAACAATAAATACGTGAGATATAATCTACCGAATTATTATGCTATTTTCTTTTGTTTCTATTTTTTTAAAAACTGTTTAACTATAATTTCAATGGATTTCCTTTTTGATAAAAATTTTCAATTATATAAAATATAATTCTAGGAAATACACATCAAAATAGAATGTAAAAGTTATATTACAGATTGATTCCTCATTAATTACAAAGACACAATTAATTAAGTATTAGTTATTTCACTTTTATTTTTCTTTTAATAAGACTTTCGTTCCTCTTTTAAGCTATTTTATGTTACTTGACTTTATCCAATACACTGAGACTGCAAATCACTGCTTTTCGAGGCTATAAACACACAAAGCATCGGAAACTGGTTATTGATTTTTATATCACAAGAAAATGAGAAAAGACACACTGCATCATACAGAGTGGAAAGAAAGAGACCATGGGTTAGAGATGGTGAAAAAAAATGTCATTACTCTAGCAAAACCATTAGCTTCTATAGACCCAAACCACAAAACTGTAGAGAAAAAGAGAGATCCGTTCCAGTGGCTGAAAAAGCGAAAATATCGGTCTCATCCGCTCGCCCCCCTACTGATCGCCACTGCAGGGATCATTAGAAGCAAGCGGAAGGATGCCCAAGAGGAAGAGAAGCTGGCACGAATGAAAATGATGTGCTTTTTCCCATTCTTCGCGACGACAGTTTCGCTTTTCAGGACTTTTCCAGCTGATTTTGGTGGATAAAAAGATCGACCCCCCACAGTAGAATGTTTGTTGGTGAATGGGTCGTATTATTGCCTGAATTTTGGACGGACGTGGTGGAATTTTTTTTTTTTTTTTGTGTGTGTGTGTGTGTTAGAAGCCCTTGATGATGTTCTGTGGCAGTTAGAAGAGAACAGAGAGCTCCTCTGGATACGCTTGAAAGACATTCTCCATTACCGACAAAAATGGCGGAGAAAATGATATTCGGAGATTCGCTACCCTATTCCTTGTAAAATCATTTTGAATAGAAAAGGGTTGGGTGTGAGTTGATGTGTTTAAAAATGATATTTTTTCTGAGCTTCTCTTTTTTAGTACTTTAAAGAAAAAAAAATATCAAGTATATAATTCTTCTCTATAATTCTGCTACAAACGTAATAAATGATATTATTTTATCGAAATGTTGAAAAAATAAGATGTTATTTTATCGTTAATGCAATTATTATTAATATGTGTCAAAAACTGAATGAGTTAATATTCAATATTTGTAAAGAATTCTCATGTTTGATAGAATCGTATGTGAAATTTTTTTTAAATTCTGTTTTTAGAATTTACTGAATTTTGCTTTCAAAAGTTCGTGAAATTTTGCTGATTTTATTTATTAAAAAAATAGATTATGCAAATTTCTATTATATAGTTGACTTTCTACACAAGCTCTTATGAAAAAAATATATTATTAATATATGACATAATTAAAAAATACATTAGCATATTAATAATATTATATATAATAACACATAATATTATTGATATATGTCAATAACTGAAGAAGTTAACTTTCAATATTTGTATAGAATTCTCATGTTTTATAAAACCGTATGTGAAATTTTTAAAATTCTGTTTTTCGAATCTAGTGAATATTTTTTAATGATAGGAAATTTTATTTATTAAAAAATAGCTTTGATAAATTGGTATCACATAGTTGACTTTCTACACAAGTTCTTATGAAAAAGGTATCTAATTATCTAATTTTCTTTTATTTGTTTTCCATTTTTTTCTATAGTTTTTTAATGACTGCTTTAAAATACCTAGTTTTTTGTGTACAGAAACATGAGCCTAGTACAAATAAATAAAGTAGCTCACTATTTGAATAAATATTTACTTGCATTAGCTTAAGCAAATCTTAAAAATGCCAAATGGAAATTAAAAAATCAAATGGAACAAATCTTAAAACTGTCAAATGGAAATTAAAAAATCAAATGGAATAGATCTTAAAAATGTCAAATGGAAATTAAAAAATCAAATGGAACAAACAAATAAAGTAGCTCACTATTTGAATAAATATTTACTTGCATTAGCTTAAACAAATGGAAATTAAAAAATCAAATGGAACAAATCTTAAAACTGTCAAATGGAAATTAAAAAATCAAATGGAACAAATCTTAAAAATGTCAA
>JAPMOR010044131.1:141402-182106 GCA_026543865.1 Argiope aurantia
CAGAATATATATATATTACAATTTATCCATATAAAATCATGGAATTACAAGATTTCATTTCAGTTTTATTAAAATTATTTTAATATTAGCATGAGATTAATTAGTTTTAATTTGTATAAATTTCACATTTTCTTTAAAAAATTCTATATAAAATAAATATTTTTCAAACGTTATTGTAATGATGTATTTATTATTTTTTAAAAGATAAAATCGAATTTTTTCAACAATTCTATTGAGCTATTCTATTTTCACAATTATTTAACAATTCATTTCATTGCAGTTTTTTAAATTTCTTTTCACTTTTATTTATTTCTAAAAAAAAAATGTAATTCAATTTCACACATGCATGAGTAACAGTTTTAGTCTAATATAAGAATGCATTAAAATAAATGTACTTGTATCAAAATGTTTTTTTCTTCTCATTACATTCGAGCACTTAAAATTGAAAAAGTAAAGTTAATATTAAAGGCTTAATATTCATTTTTTTAATTCAAAATTAGCATGATACAATATGTTATATGTATGTGACGAATTTGAAGTATGAATTTAGCAATTTAAAATAAGTATAAGCCAATATAATAATGTCTGTCCTTTATATTATTCAATATAACTGGACCAAATTCAAGGACACTTTGCGTATTTATTTGTAACAAGAGAAAGAATACGGTCAGCTTTGCTAAATTTCAAAATTAATTAAATGTGCAATTGATTAGAAATTAACTGAATGTTTGTTGTTTTTCAGCAGTAACTGCTACGCAAATTATCCCACAACAAATAATTTTATATCATCTTAAACTCAAAACGTTTTGGCTTTCTAATGATACCAGTTTTATTTTTGTGTAATCTTTTCCTTCAATTTCTTTTATTAATTTGTCAAAATTCTATAAACAATTCAATAGATGCAAATGATTATAAGTTTAAATGCTTCAAAAATGCATAAAAAGAATTATTACTTAAACTCATTAGCAACGTTGTGGAAAAACCCTCAAAGAAAAATTTAAAAACGGACGATTAATAATTTGTATCAAGAAGAACTATTCATACGGTTTATTTTCATCTTTTTCTTTCATTAAAAATTATTTATTTAATTAATTTTCTCAAAAAAGGACATTAAAAAATGTTTCTTATTATTAGTATTGTAAATAAAATTCATAGTACTTATATAATAAATATTAATAATTTATGGTGAAAATTAGCTATTAGCGATTTTTATAAATAGCTTGGCTCAATTTATACTCTAATTTTAATGAAAATTATTCAGCCGATAAAACGATTTTTTTTAAAGTAGTAGTAGCAAAAGTAATTTTTAGATTGAAAATATTAGATATTAAAGTATTTTATTCCTGATTAACATCGAGCATATAGGCCAGTATAAAAATAAATAATCACGTGTCGAAAAGCGTGTTAACCTCATCATATTCGCATTCTGAAAAGTTAAAAAGTAATGTCATTCTTTTTTTCGATGATCTTTCATACCTTGGTAGATCATGGAACAGCACACATACTACATCTTGAAAATCAGCCAGAGTTCAAATTTAACCGCGGAACCTAATTTGAATTCTTTTGCGAGACAAATGAAGAATCTCCTGACATACTCCGTCTAAAAGGTGAAACAAAATCCCCCTGGAACACTGTTTTGCTTATGTTATTGGCCTTCTTTCTGCTACAGCAAGAGGGTCCTCTGAGCAATGAATCGGTGAAACACGATAAGCTTGCAGGAAGAAGGAACGAAAGGTTCTAAATTCATCTGCGGGGTACTTCCAAACGCGCTGTCATGCCTTCAGATTGTCAGATGAACTGCAGTGTGGGCGTTTTCGATACACAGCAGTGAAAAATGGAAGTCTTGCTTTTAGTAGCGTGGCTAGAATTTTTTGCACGCATTTTTTAAATCTTTTTTTTTTTCTTTTTCTTTTTGATTATAATGTCCTCAAATATCTTCTCATTATCAGCTAAGAAAAACATTAAATTCAGAAGGATAGATTTACTGTCTCGTTTAACATTTTTTTTTTCCTTCTTCCAGCGAATGCTTACTTTAGATCATATTTATACTCAGTTTCACAGATTTTTGGCATTGAATGTCTCTTTAACAGAATTGCGAGTTTAGAGAAGAAATCCAATATAGATTTTTTTAAATAAAAAAAAAGAAATTAGATATAGAAGATAAAGCTGTTTTGTCATTTCTCAGGAGCTTGAAAAACAATTCAGAATCCTATTACACTTTTAAAGAAAAGTGAAATCTTAAAGAATTTCTGATTCAAAATTTTCAGAATACTCTTGGTTTCATTTTCTTCATAGAATTTTACCTTTCTCTGTGCAAATGAATGACTCTTTAATTGTGGATTTATGTAAATATCTATTTAAATTCAATTTTTGCAAATAGGCTTAGATACTTTTGAAGTTTCTGTATCTATTGATTAAAATACAATAATGATAATTTAATATATATTATTGTATAATATGTTAAATTATATTTATAATTAATATAAATAATTTAATTGCTCGCTGCAATTTATGCTATAAGAATATGAAGTAAGCTCATCAGAGAGATAGTAGAGAATTGTAAAGCTAATCCCAAAATTATAAAATAAGTATTATTATTAATGGTTAGTAAAATGGCTTTCATGAAACGAATAAGCAGAATTTAGTGTCTGCGCTGCATGAAGAAAAATGTTAAAGAAGAATACATACAAATTAATTATGATCGTTAGAAAATAAATATGAATTTATGTATATAAAAGTAAATATTTATATTAATAATTGTGATCAAAGTCATTTTATTGTGAAAAGGTCTGAGTTGTTATTGAAAAAGATCAAATATTTTTTATGTGATTTATTTTTAATTTCTATTACTCGGACAGAATTTCGACTTTCTAGATCTTTTATATATCAATGCATTTTTAATAGTAAAAAATGTTAAATGTATTCTATAAATGCATAATCTATAATGCTTAATGCATGTACTTTATACAAATCTACAATTTTAATTCAATCTTGTTGAAATTTTGCACTTGAGCTCAAGAAAAAAAAAAGGAATTGAAATGTTAATAAATTAAAAACTAAGCAAATTTTGAGTGTTTTTCAGCTCTATGCTCTAAAACTAATTAAGTGCAAAAATTATTTTTTACTATCTTAAAACTCAAAACATTAATTTTTAATGTTGTGAATTTTCTTTCTGCACAATTTTGTGCTAATTTTTTTTAAATTTTTTTGTTCTAATGAATGCACAGTTTCTGTACAAATGTTTTAATTGTTATGATGAATTTTTATTGATTGTATTGTCTTATCAAACCATTCAATACTTTTACAATGTTAGAAGTGGAATTTCATTTTCATATTTAAAATTTACTTAAGAGATGATCGGGGAAATTACATTGAAAGAAAAAACGCCAATAATAGCAATGTCAGCCTAAGAGGGAAACTTTCATTAATTTCCCATTAAAGTTCCTTGGTAGAAAAGAAAGTTCTCACAAAGATTTGTTATGCTAAACAAACTATAAATGGCAATAAAGTTTCCAAAAATGTATCAAGGACCGTCAAAATAAAAATTATTTCCACGTAGAACAGCCACAAAAATTTTCTTTTATATATATGGAAGCAAAGCATAAGTCCAGATCCTCACTTTGAACTTTTTTTTTAATATATTTGATTTTTTTTATGGTAGGGAAAATTTTAATGCTGTAGTTTATCATTTTATTATTTGACAGAAATTGTACTAATTACTTATAATAAAGACGTATGTATATGTGATGTGTCTGTCTGACTTGTCACATCTATATATCGAAAAAAGGGAATCTGTACCTCAGTGCAATTTTTTTTAAACTTTATCAGAATTAATTAAAAATTATGTGTAGTTTCACTTCCTAACGCGATAACTTCTGAAAACATTTCAAACAAAATCGCTTTTTTTTATCTAAAACTTTAAAAATTATATTTTCAATGATACCAACTTCTTTGCCAAATAATTTTTCCAACTTTTATTAATTTTCATAAAATGAATTAAAAATATTTTACAACGGTGCATCTAAAATGGTATCAATTGCAGTAACAAAAATAATACCAGTCTATCCAAACTTGAATATTCTACTAAGGAAGTCAATAAAACTCAGTTATACAAAAAAATTTAATTTAAATTTTTAGCTACTGTTAGTCACAGCGAACAAAACTGATTACTAAAGACATCTAGGAAATAATATATAAAGCCTATCTGCCTGCCTATATCATCTGTTTAAATTAAAATAGTATAATAATTGCTTTTTTTTTTTTTTTTTTTTTGCTTTTGCATTATTGTTTCTATGAACTATATTTTTAACTACTATCTTTTTTCAATCGAAAAAAATGAACATTTTTTTTAAAGTATTGAAATATATTTGTATCATGACAACTCGCAATATATATATATTTGAATAATACTAAATCAAAATTAAAAAGCGTATATGTTTAGGGCAAAGAACATTTTGCAATGAAAAAAAAGACATGCTATAAAAAGTATAGTGTTTTGTTTCGCAGCATTCTCTTTTACTTACTTTTTAAAGCTTTATAAAAGTATAGCGGATCATACTTTGATAGAGAAAAGAAGTCAATGGATTAGAGAATTTATGTACTTAATTTTTGGTATTTATTTCTATAAATTTCTGTATAATTTCAAAAAAGGCTTGTGTTTACAATACGCAACAAAATTTCATTTATAACATAAATTACGGCTATTTCATAAGCGTTTAAAGGATTAATGTCAAATCGAATTGATTGTGTCTTTACTTTTAAAAAGTTTTCTTAAATTTTGTTTATATTTCTTCAACATAAAGTTAGATTTATGTTTATACAATGTAGCTGAAACAATTTAATTGTAATCTTCAAGAAAAATAAATCGCATTTGGAATCTGTTATTTTTTCGTTCACTTTCATGTCAACTAAGGAATTAATAATTAACTTCAAAAGATAAATTACATTTCGAATCTGTGATTATTATTATTATTATTATTATTGCTCATTGTTATGTCAACTAAGAAAATAATTATTTTCACAATTTAAAATTTGGATTATTTTTGTATTTTGAATAAATTAATAGAATCCATGTAAATGATTTCCTCAGACTGTTTTATATCAAGGCAATGCAAACACATTTATCAAATAGTAAGGACAATTTATCATGTAAATTTGGAATATTTATTTATAATTTAACTTGGTGTAAACCTCGTCCATTTTTTTTTCATCATCTTTTCTCGCTTTAAAGAATTTTCAAGATTGTAACCTTTCGTTAAAAATAAATGTAATAGAAGCATTAATTATTGATAAAAAAATAATTTATTTCAATATAATTATTAGATAAAAATTGATGAAATTTTTAAATTTATGAAATTTTTTCTAAATAAATTTTCTCAAAAACACTAGATAATGAGAAGCTAGTTTAAATAAAATTTTGAAAAGTTCAACTTAATCTTATATGGGCTCATGGTCTTGGAAAATCTGTTCAAAGGAATTAAATGGCTACAAAAGGACAAAAACAAATAAATAACCAAATTCCGATTGCTCCAGAAACTAATCTTCTGCTTATTCTGAAACTATATATATATATATATATATATATATGTTGTAACTTAGACTTCGGTGTACGATATTTTTGTAATCAAGATTTTTTTTAAATTATATTTTTTCCCAAGTTTAAGGATTAACTGTCATTAAATTTTATAGTAAAATTAAGTAAATCGAAGAAATGGCCTTTTTTTTATCAATTACTTTAAGACAAATTTATCTATTACGTTGTAAGAAAATTATTCCTAAATTTCCAAAGTTGCACATGAATCTTAGATTCTTCATTCGACTTTTTAAATCTTGCGAAAAAATATTTTCAGTCTTGGATGATATTAAATTCGAAAAAAAGGATCCCTAAATTCGAAAAAAAGGAATCCCATCAAGAAATTTTGAGGAAAAAAAAACATAATCTTGGAAAAGAGATTTCTTTAAAAGTTTCTCAAAAAGTTTCTTTTCATTTTCAGTTCACACCAAAAGAGTGCATCAGAGCTGGAAAATAAATATATATATATGAAAGAATACTTCGCCATTTTTCACTAAGCATATCCCATTTATATTTTCCCATTCATCTTAAAAGTCTAAACCGTTCTTCGAGACAAATGGAAAGCATCAAATACAGGACTGAGATGGGACACAAAAATGTTCCAGCTTGCTTCTCGGTTCGTTAAAAGAACAAAACAAAGAACAAAAAGACAGAAGAAAATCTGATTTCTTGCATCATGGCCAAACCTAAATCTCAGAGTTGATTGTTTTAAAACTCCCTCGGAACAGTTTCCCGCCACTTTCCAAATGTGAGAAGTTCCAAGTGTTCCAACTCTCATGGCGAGCAACTTAGAATCACGTGAAACTCTCATCAGAGGGGGAGATTCAGTTATGGAAGGGGGGGGTGAAGCTTATTCCACTTCTCTCTCTGTCTCTCCCGGAGCTTGTGATTCCGATATTATATATAATATATACCTCTACGAAACAGTTCCACCCTCCAATCCGTCTCGTTTATGTAGCTTCGGGAAGTCTTCTACTAGGAATTCACTTAGACCTGAAATCGTAGTTGCCAAAAATGGCGCCCTATTTGATTACTTTTTGGGAAATATGCTCCTTTTTTTGTTGCTGTTGCTGCTTCTAAACGGATGAATGTGGGCTTTTGCTGGGAATAGACCCAGCCCCTATATATTCCCACCTTCTATCTGTGTTCTATTAAATTGTCCAATGGTGTGAAGAGGGGTTGTTTTTATATTACGTTTAAAGAAGTTTCTTTTGGCTCATGTTTTTGGTTCATGCCAATCAGTGGTGAATAAGTCCTGAAATTTAACTCAGTTTCAAGAAATTCACCCTCACGTTTAAAAATTTAACTGTAATGTTAATTAATTGACGCAATTGTCACATTTTAATGGTTTTAATTAATGAAAATAATAACTAATCTTTGAAATTTGATTTATTGGAGAGAAGTTAGATATAACTTTGATATTTTTTTTTTTTTTTTACTTTTAAATACGATATCTTGTAATATTCAACCTGAGTAATTATTTTTTTCTTATCCAGAACGAACTATAAAATAAATTTCCTTTTCTAAAAGACATACAGAAAAAAAAAATGGTTATAAAAGATTATTTAGATTGTTAATCTGCCGATTAATTCTATTTATTTATACGTGCTTAGATATACAAATAAATAAATTGTATATTTAAATAATTAAATATTGAAGGAAAAGATTAATTAAATGCATACATTATATCATTCAGTATCAAAATTTTCCTATTTATAATAATCGTTTGGCTTATTCAATTATAATAGAATTTTTGGTTGTATCATTAAATGCATAAAAAAATAGACAATTATTAGCATAGACATTTAATTACATGAACTCCAGGTCATTAATAATTTTTTTGCACTTGAATTTTGGAACATTTTTTTATATATATAATTGAAGATTTTTTTGTGCTTGGCTGAATATATTAATTTTTTTTTAAATAAACGAAATAAAGTAATTTACGAAAGTATCAAACTTAATGTTCAAGTTTTAAAAAATCAATATTTTACTGCATGTGCGGTTCATATTCAAAATAAAAAGCAATTCTTGATATAAAAATTTTCTTAACTTGCAATAAAATTGTTGTTTTTATGTTTTTATGCTATTTACGAGTTATTTTGAAGAATTTGCTGAAGAGAAACCTTTTATCATTTGAGTTTTAACATGCTTACAAATCCGATAGCACCCTATTATCTGTTCATAATGTTTCATAAAAGTTTTTAATCTATTTTATTAAACAGTTTTAAAAAATAGATATTTAAAAAAAAGAAAATATTTTACTTTAAATAGCAAATATATCTAGCACCTATCATTCTTCCTCATATTTTATTGTTTCCAAAAAGAAAAGAAACTGAGACTGTTTATCGAATATTATCAAACAATTGAATAATTTTTGCATTTAAAAATCCTCTCACATTTGAAAAAATATACTATGATATAAAACAATTTTAAGATATAGCAATATGCAGATCAGAATCATTTTCCTATCGCGTAAATAAGCATTCAATAAGAAATGACTTTCATAATATTAAAATTAAAGAATATATTTTGTAAAAAAATCCTGTTCCTAAAAAAAAAAAAAAAACATACAATGTTAACTACTTTACTCTATTTTTATAAGAGATACGATCGAAGATAAATTCATTAGCAAAGGGTGGGTATTATTATTGGCAGACTAAGTAGGTCGCGAAATTCTTGTGGCAGGAAAATAAAGTTGCTGTTATTTATAATTGCAAAACTGTTGCAATTATAAAAAAATATTTAAAAAATTATTAATTAATTTTTTACTTATTATTTATGCATACAAGCATGCATACAGCAACATACAAGCATCTACGAAAATTTTAATAGTATGACATATTAAGTCTTCACTTATCTATGCTAAATTTCACCCACACAAGTTTACTCATTTACTTATATTGCATTTTCTACATATTTCCTTTTTTTTTTTTTACTATTCCCTTTTTAAGAATGAAAATATCAATGAAAAATATTTATTTTTGGAATAAATTTTTTAAGTAGAGTGTGCTCACTTTAATAATTATATTGCCATTCATTTTCACATGGTTATTATAAACTAGTCACCTTCGGAGATTCCCATCTTCCAATGTAAATATGCCACTTTATATTAACTCAAAGTCAAGCGATATGGCATTGCGGAGCGTCAACACACACATTTTTATTACTAGTAGATATATCTATTTGTTGTTTTAAGATCATCTATTTTTTTCAGACGAAATGTATATTAAAATGTATATTAGCTTATTCCTATTCAGTTTCTACTTTGTTTTAATGAGGCAATTAATATCTAAATGAATCGACATAAATTTGAACTTTGAAATTAATTTATTATAAAGTTAAACTTTCAGGTATATATTTGCACTGATTGAAACAGCATATTATAATAATCCATCATCATAAGGTGCTTACACTAAATTTTGAATCTTGATGTAAAAATTGTTATAAATAAATACTAGCATTGTTCCTTAGTGTGTCTGAATTTAAAAATTGTTTATATAATAAATTATTGCTTAACTGCTATTACTTAAATCTCAGTTTAACCATAACTTAAATTTCACTTAAAGCAGTCGTTTGATTTTATGTCATGTATTGCTCAGACTTTTCGATATCTTGAAATTCGATGACTTGTCGAATTGGTTATTTGTCGGCGGTCCCCAAGCTAATTCAGCCAGTATCAGAAACACTTCTATCTACGAGAAGTAAGTGACCGACCAACATAGAAGGATTGCATGTGGGTATCCATAAACGAAACTGAAAGGGGGGATCGAACAAAAGAGGGGGAAAGAGCAGTCCATGCTCCAAATGGTACCTTGGGTTGCGTGTCCCTCAGAGAGAGCATTCCATAGCGTGTGTGTACCAGGTACCATCCGGCAAGAGCACGCGACGTCGCGAGATTCGGCTAAAAGACCTCAGAGTGGTCACATAAACCATTCGCCACAAATGTGGGGAGAAGGGGATGCTATTATGCGTGCCATTTATGAGAAGGAAGGGGGGAATTCAGTGTCTCAAACTTCATCATAAAACTTCCACAAGTGGAATGTTTGTCTTCCCTTCCCTCCTTTTTTCTTATGAAGTTTCATATAAAAAGCAGATTACTTGTCTTAAAACAGTTTAGACACGTAATGGTAAAAATTCATCATTCCAGGACGTGTGTGTAAAAAAATGAAACGTTATTAAGCATGTGTTGAAATGTTTAAAAACATTTTTTCCCCCTTTCTTATCAAGTCTCAAGTAAAATTCTTTTTCTTTCTTTCTTTTTTTTTTTAAAGATTTGTGATAAAAAAAACTTGTTTTATGACAACTATTGTAATTAGTTGCCCCCCCCACTCCATTCTTTTTAGCTTCATAGCGAAATATATTAAAAATGCTATGTTTTCTAAATAAGAGAGCATAGTGAATTGATTATTGGATAAGATCAAATTCGTGTAGCATTATAATCAAGAGCTATCAATCAATTTTTATATTGGATGTATCTTTTTCTTATTCAACTGTAGTTCGCTTTGATTGATATCAATTTTTAAAAATTCAGAATGACTAATCAATTAAAAATTTCATTTTATAAACGAAATTGTTTAGCTAAAGTAAGGCTTAAATTAAATCTCAACCAAGATAAAAGAACATTTCAAACGCTTGTTTTTAATTTACTTTCAGTTCTTTTTATATGAAAATAAACGAGATTTCAATATTTTTCTCGGTATCTGTTTTTCTGCTTTTTGAAAGCTTCGATAGACTTAGACTTTTTTCGTTGTATTTTTAATATAAAAATTTTCTTAAATTTTATTCCATGTTATTTACTATTAAGTTAAAGGACTTTCGTAAATACAAAATGCACGATAGAAATAGGATTTTAATTGACAAATGGTGAAAAGTTGTAATAAACATTTTTTGGGGTGTACTTTCTAAGTAGGTAAGATATAAGTAATATAATTACATTTTTGAAAAAAAATAATGAATACTTAGAAATTAATGTTAATCAATTATAATTATTACCCAAAAGATGCGTACGAAGGTATGTTTACAGTACCGATTTAAAAAAAATGGAGTTATAGGTCTTCTATAAAAATCAATGAAAACACTTTGTTTTTAAGCAATAGTACCAAATAAAGAGTTAATTGTTATCAATTTATTACTGAATTATTTATTCTGCTTTAAATTATTGTTTTATAAATGTCACAAATTTCCTGACAAATGTATTGAAGAAACTCTCTTATAACAGACTGCAAGAAAGCACTAATTTATTTTTCACAGTTTTTAAATAAAAAAAAAATTATTATTTCTTTTAACATTAATAGAAATAGTGCTTGAAAAATGTGCTATAAATAAAATACTACGTAATTATACTTTTCATTATAAAAATATATTTTGAAAAATCGATTAGTTCCATTAATCAGAATGTATGAAAATCGTTGACAAAAAACGAAATATTCGTTACGCCAGAACAGACGAATTTGTTGATTTCGGGCATTAATTGTTCTTTTTTAATTATTTTTTAAGATTTCATTTGTATTTCTTTTGTATTATTATTACATAGGAATCAAGTTAAATAAGATATTTGTTTGAAAATATCACTGATCTTTTGATGCATGATTATTTAATGATATCTCAATTGAAATTATATTGATTAAATTGATTTAATGATATCCCATGATATTAATGGTATATTAAAACATGATTAATGAGTCCTTAGATTTTATACTGGATTTCAAAATGATTCAATTGTTTTTTTTTATCGTCAATATACTTTATCTTATTAACAGAAAGTTTTAAAGATTAATCAAACAGATAACACACAAAGTAATACAGAAATCTTTCAAAAATATAAACAGAGAAACTTTTAATTTCTTATAAAGGATTTAAATTGCTGCGTAATTAGGGTGCCAAAAATCAACTTTATGGAAACTACACACTTTGTTATTTACACAGGGATTAACTTCTTTGATAAGATTTTGTTGAGAAAATGAGGAACTTTTCTTCCATAACGTTACGAACAACGAAATTACAAGAAGGTAAACATCTGTTAAGTTCAGGAACCAAAAGAAGTGGAAACATCTGTTGTTCAGGCTAAGAAATGCTAACTCCCCAACATTTCCTCCCATAGCTGTAAAAATGCACTGCTATTAAGAAAGTTAGGAATTATAAACTACGCGATATATCATATTGCCGAGAAGATTTCAGATACATTAAAAACTTATTTTTTTTTGTTTAAATATGTATTCAAATAAATGTAGCGGAAAATAGAAGGATGATTCTTGAAAAGACTGTAACTTTATAAAAGAAGATGTTTCATTTTGGATTTTGAAATAGGTAATTATATATTTAGCAACAATTTTTTGCTATAAAAATTTTCATTTTTTTAAAAGGAATAGTAGATAGAGGATGGAACTTTATACATACATTATTAATTCATCATGCACATTTAATATTGACTCTTAAACGTTTGAATCTTATAAACAACAAAATTTGAATCTTCGAATATATGATTTAAAAAAAAAAGCAAATCTTCACTCTTTAAATGTGAATACAGTGTCACAACGAATGCTGAATTAATTTAAATTTGATGTTGTTTAAATATATAATTATTATATATATATTAAATATATATTAAATATACAATATTACATTTGGCCTTTGTATCTTTTTTTGTTTGTTTGTTTGTTTTAAATAGAATAATCAAACAAGAACTGAAGAATTTCAGAAAAAAAAAGCAAGAAAACAGCGATTTTTTGTAATTGAAAATTAATTTTTACGTCCGTTTCATTGCTGCAAAGTACTAAAAAATTTAGAATTATTAAAAATAATATTAATAATTATTTTTACGTAGAAAAAACACACATGTATTTAATTTCACACATATTATCGAGTAGGGGTTCTTAAAGTTTGGGTTCTAACCTCAGGTAAAATCACATAGAAAAGAAAATCGTGTCTTGAAAACTTTCACAGTATTACTCTCTTTTAAATCTTTATATATATATATATATATATAAACCAATTAAGAATTGACACAAAATTTCATTATAATTGGTAAATTTATATTTGTAATTGATTTCTACTTCGTTGATTTTTACGTAATGCTTCATTTTCTTATTTATGCTCCAATTTTGGAGAAGTGTCAAACTTTTTCTTGAAGATAACGGTGAAATTCCTTCTTTTCTATATGCGAAAAAGGAACCTCTAGAGATACACGTATAAGAGGCTCTTCTATTTAATATATTCCTTTTCTTGTTAAATAAACAAATTTCACTTAAAAATAATTCTTATTATGCTTAGATAGAATAATGTGAATAGAATGATAACTTCTATCACTTTTCATATAAGAATCTCATTGTTAATTTTAGAATGACTGAATAAAAAAAAAAATTTATATTCTGTAATGTAAATATTGAGAATACATTTATGATTACAGTAAGTAATCAAGAAATTTAATTTTTAAAAAAAAATTTGACAGCATCATTTTTAAAACATATTTATTCTTATGTTAGAACACAGAAAATTATGTAGAGCATTTCACAGAAAGTTTCATTTAACCACTACTAATAATTTTGTTTTATAAAAATAAAGCAAAAACTTTTTATGTATTTTTAACTACTTCCTACAATTCTATTTTTTTTTTTAAATTCGACCAACACTTTTTTTATGTTGTTACACCAAATAAACTTTTTTGTCGTTGTCGTCGTTCATACATTAAATATTTCCTGTCCAATAATCTAGAATTTTTTTTTAATTAACAGAAAAAAAAACCTTCGCTCATTACTAGTTTTTCTAATCTAAAAAAAATTAATGAAAAACTTTGGCATTTACTACACAAAAAATTGCTTAAACATTTTTTTCATCTCCCTTTCCTGCTTGAGAACGATTAAAAACTTCAGTAATGTGGCAAACGTTAGAAAAAACAACAACATAAAACAGGTTCGTCATTAGAAAAATCGGTAGAGCGCCAGTTAAAAGTATCTGAAATGCAGTCACGATCATGTAATAATACGTTACATGTAATGACTCCTGAGCAACCAATAGGGGGAGCTATTCGTGTTGCCGACAGTTGCCAGATTGCGTGGTTGGTGGAAATATCGAAAACATCAATCGATATTATGATACCCCCACCTCTTTTGTAATCTAGGTGGTATCATTTACGCATGCGTTCGCAGTAAGGCACGAGCTGTGAATAGGTTCATCGGCGCTTTTTAATGCCAATATTTGGGGGGGGGGGGCTCAATTAAAGCGATTTTTGTCTTGTTTTCGCTTTCTTTAAGTTACTTTTTTTCCTCGAAAAGAAAAAAAAAAAAAAAAAAAAAAAAAAAAACTGCCAAGAGAGTGTTAGATAAATTTTTTGTTGTTGTTTTAATATTCTGCTTAGTCGCTCTGCGTTTTAATGATTCATTTTTTTTTCCACGAAAATTTAGTTTAATCCCAAAACACTTAATAGAAAAATTATCAACGTTTTTCTGAAAAAAAAAAAATTGGGGGGTGCAGTTAGACTTTTAATATACATGTATATTCATATGTTTTTCTCCGTGATTTAAAAACGTATATATTTATAAACAATTTTTTTTTTTAGATACTTAACTTGTCTTCCTTCAATCGCTTTAATTATTGTGATATATATATATATAAAAAAATCTGTCTGAAAAATTTTAAATAGCTAAAATTGTCAATCAAAATTTTAACGCTCTTGTATGAATTTTATATCCTTAACTGCACGTAAGGATCTTAATGATTTGATGGAAAAGTCTCGATTTTGATTTCTGATGCTTTCAGGCTCCAAAATTTCAAAATTCAATTAAAATATCCTCGTTGTCCTGTTTTCAAGGATCAAATGTCCGATAATTGACGTGTTCTGGAAATCTGGAGAAAGAATGCAACAACCCAACAACCCAGAGGTATTTTATAATAATAGTTAGTTATAAAATACCTCTGGGTTGTGTTTTTTTTTCAAAAATGGAATATAAATATATGCAAAGTCAACTTCATTAAACATTCTTGTTGCAGTCATTTATGTCTTGTCTTTCAATGGAACTTTCTTTTGTTTTCACCTTTGAAATGAAACAAATCTTTTCTTTTTTAGAAATTAATAGCCTTTGGCGACTAGTTGGTTCGCCAAGAATAATAGTTACATTTAATTTCCATTATGTCGTTTAGATATAACTTCAAGTCCATAATTTCGCCAAATATCATTTATTAAAGCAGTGTTATTTTAATTGTATTGCATATGTTTTGTTTATTAAACCTTTCTAATGGAGAACAGTTCCACGATAATAATAATGCTGTAGGTAGAAATTATCCTGATAATGTAATTTCAAGTCATTTTCCCTCATTTAAATAGCACATATGTTAAACAGAAAATATCAGAGCAACAATATATTCTATTTTAGGAAATTCCGTAAAAAAATATTATTAAAAAATTTGTTAAAATTAGGGAAAATTTAAATGATTTAAATTGATATCATTAAAAATACGTTTTTAAATTTTAAAATAATTTAAATTTTATTTTTGTGCAACAATATTTTTGAAAGTTGTAGCTGAAAAACATCAAAATTCGGCTTAATCTTTAATTAATAAAAATTTCAAAAAGAATCATTCAGAAGGTCACATTTCCCTCTCATAGGTTATATACTTGTGAAATTTGGTAGCTATAAGTTTGGCATTCTGGTCAGTAGAGCTTCAATATTCACACTCTAACACATACAAATTCTCCTTTATTATTATTATTAGACGTTTAATATGTTGAACATCATTTTGTCTTAATGCTAGTTGAACGAAGGGTATAAAAATAATCCCCTAATATTTTGTATAAATTCTATATTTTTTCCCTTCATTTAAACATGTATTGTTGTAATTTTAAATTTTATTATCTTAACTAATTTTTCGACATCTCATGCACATCTACAGACTATATAATTCTTATTTTATTGGAATTTTCTTTTTAATTTCTCATACATTTTGTCAAAAATAATAAAACAAGCGTGCGCTTCTTTTTTTTATTTTTAAATTTAAACGAAAGCAAGCACATTAGATTTTTTTTTTGATTGCTGATATTTGATTTTAAGTAACATAAACTAATATCAATTGCTTTTACTTAAAAAATTACACAAAATATATTAACCATTATTACTGATGAATCTGTTTCAATTGATTAAAGCAAATAAATTTAGAAATCAAGAAGCAAATCGCTTGCATTAAGAAATCACACTTTAATTTACAGCAGAAATTTTGAATAATTTTACAGAAATTTCAATAGAAAGTAACTAAAGGAAGAAAATTATTAAATATTTATTCCATTTTTATCGCAACTATACCGTTTTCAATATTGAATAGAGTTAATTCATGCTTAATATCTTCAACAAAAAAGAATTCAGTTTAATGCTCAGTGCATTGCTCATGTTGGATTAAGAAAAAAATGATATGAAGTGGTAAATTATAATAAGACAATGTATAAATCGTAAGATCGAAATTCTTTCAATTTTAAGATCTATCTAAATTTATGATATTTTCAATTATATTTATCATAAAGCTTAATTCAATTACCAAGTATTAAAATTCAAGAATTCAACAAAATTTGCTTATAATTGTGAATCTTGATAAATTTTAACTATAATGAATGATTTTAAATCAAAATAATACATAAGATGATGACATTAAATCCATTCTTTCTTTTTGAATTCTGAAACCTTAATTAAGGATATTGTTGCGAATGTTGTAATTAATCCATGTTGAAGAATTTTGAAATAAAAATAATAAATTATGGATAAAAAACAAATAAAAGAAATATCATTTTCGTTTGGTGCTAAGAATGATGTAGCTCCAGTCGCTAGTTTTTGCTTTATTCAAGAAAAGGAAATGACACTTTTTTTTGTAGCTGCTGTAAGATCGAAAAGGGTTCCTGGAATTACTCTTTTTTGGTATCCTCTAATATTAAACAATCTTCCAATATACCTAATCTAAATCTTTGCCACTTAAGATTGCAGAATTTAAATCCAGAATTCTGCTGTGAAATCAAATGATACAGGTATATGTTAATGTGTATTAATTTAAATGTAGAAATACTGCCATCCAATGAACGCATATATATTGATGTATATTGATTTACATGTAGAATACCGCAATCCAATGAAATACATATATTCTGATGTATATAAATTTACATGTAGAATACTGCAATCACATGATACACGCATATGCTGATATGTATTAATTTATATGTAGAGTACTGCAATCCAAAGAAACACATGTGTACATTAATTTAAATGTAGAATACCACAATCCAATGAAACACATATATTCTGATGTATATTAATTTAAATGTAGAATACTGCAATCAAATGTTACACGTATATGCTGATGTGTATTAATTTACATGTAGAATACTGCAATCAAATGATATACGCATATGCTGATGTGTGTCAATGGACTACAATACGTACAATATGATACTACAATACAATGGATTACGATTTCATTGTAAAATCATGCATCATTTGCTTACACCTATAGTTACTGACAAAGAACACGAAAATTTGAACTTTCTGCTTATAAAATCAAAATATATGCTGTGTTTAAATTGATGTTTCCTTTAAAAAATTTTTATCTGATGGTTGATTTATTTTTAGGGAAGGTGATCTTTTCCCTACAAATCGACAGAATATTCATTTTGTAGTAAGGAAGAGGCAGCTTAAACAATTACACTTGCACCTGATCATCTGGAAAAGTTTTGAATGAAGGAACTTCCTTAATATGTAATAACAATAATAAAATATCAATAAGAATGTTTTCACACAATCTAAAAATTTGATCCCCCCCCCGAAAAATAGAAATTTGAAGCTACTTATTTTTGAAGAAATTCCATTGCCAATTAATCAGTTAAACTTGATTAAATTCTGGTTTTCTATTAATGGAATTGCATGGTTCTGAATTAAGAAA
This sequence comes from Argiope aurantia, assembly GCA_026543865.1. Taxonomy (NCBI): domain Eukaryota; kingdom Metazoa; phylum Arthropoda; class Arachnida; order Araneae; family Araneidae; genus Argiope; species Argiope aurantia. The sequence goes on from JAPMOR010044131.1 coordinate 158,891, forward strand.
ATATTTCGTAATGTTTATGATAGTGAAGAACCCTCGGGGGGCACCACTAAATGAGGATGAGTTGCTTCCAATATGGTGGTTGGATCTCGCCGCCCTGGAGGGTATACAAAAAAGGTGGGGGATATGACTCCTTCCATCGATGACGGGAGATACTTCCTTTGGGAAAGGTTGTACCTTGGCCGGTGATGGCCTTTAGGACTACAGTTCCCACCAACACCAACACTGGCGGAACCACATTAAGAAGAATGTTTTCACACAGTCTGTAAAATTAAATTTTCAAATATATTTTTTTTTCTTTCTAAAAAAACAGAAAATTCAAAGCTACTTATTTTTGCAGAAATTCCAATGTCAACTAATCAAATAAACATAATTAAATCTTGATTTTCTACTAGTGGAATCGCATGGCTTAGAATTAAAGAAATATCCCAAAATGTATATGACAATGAATAATAAATCAAAATTTAAAACTAGAAAGCAATCCAAATTTTTTAAAAAGAAGAATCTACTTTTCATTTTACGATAAAAATACATTTAAAAGAATTGTTTTTATTAAATTTACTTAGAAATGCTTCCATCATTAATTCTGTTACTACGAAAAAAATTTAATACATTTTTTTTTCACTATGCAAACGCAGATAATACCATTCAGAAATAATCATTTTAATCTTAACTAAGACCCTAACATCGATTTATATTTAAAAAAACTACATTAAAATACCAATAGAATTATATGAAAGGTAGAAAAAGAAGAAAAACTATCACAGAAATTAATATTTTAATACAAAGAAATGAAGAATAACCTTTTTTCTTTCAAATTGAATCGCAAAATTTTGTACCATATTTCAATCCAAACCGTTTGAATCTGATTCGCTTCGATTCTGATATATTATGTAACATATTTATGGTTTCAATTTATTCAAGCAAACCGAAACAGTTTCAATTTCTTGCATTAAAGAAACCACAGCTGCAGTGCAGAAAACTCGTTCTCTGTTTTTAGCGGCTCCAACAGTACAACAGCCCACACCACTGCAATACCAAAACGAGATTCCAACTGAGATGGATTTTCTCCAGCCTTCCAAGAGACATTAGTGTTCTAAGAATTGCGTTCTATCTTATACGAAAAACAGCAGAATAAAGACTGCTATGCGATGCTGAGGTGGAAGTGAAGGAATTTCGTATTCCGTATGGTGTTTCTCTTCCGTTTTATTTTATTGTTTCGTATATGTTCCGCGTACTCAAGTGTTTTTCAAATTCCTTTTTCCGTTGTTATAGTTTTCCAGGCTTTATTTGATTTGCAAGCGGAGAGGATATAAAAATGTTTTTTGTAACTATACCTGAAACATGGCCCGGAATCTTTTGCTTGGGGGCAAGGGCAGTAGAATGTGGATGTTATATTTCGGTTGCGAAAGACTGAAATTGATTCCGCTTGGAATAAAAATTTATTTAAAAGGAATTCTGAAGCTTAGTATATCAGAGAAACTTAGTATTAATCTTTTTTTTTCTATTCTTTTTATACGAATTTTATTTACTTAGGAAAATTCTTTTAGCATATTTTCAAGTTATAATTATTCTCACATCTTGTTTTAGACTATTCAATGGCTGTAGATGATGGGCGCAATTAATAAATGTCCAAAATATATTATTTATTTAAAATTAGTTAACAGATCAACTAGAAGTTGATCCTTTTGAGATACAAATTTATTTGAAAGGAATTCTGACGCTTAGTATATCAGAGAAATTTCGCATTAATCTTTTTTGTATTACTTTTTTAACGAATTTTATTTACTTTCCAAAATTTTTTTAGGTTATTTTCAATTTATAATTATTCTAACATCGTGTTTTAGACGATCATGCAATGACTGCAAACGACAGTAATGAATAGATGTGTAAAATGTATTATTTATTTAAAACAAGTCAAATGATCAACAAGAAGTTCATACCTTTTGAGATATAAATTTATTTAAAAGGAATCTTAGACGCTTATTAATCTTTCTTGCATTATTTTTTTAAACGAATTTTATTTGCTTAGAAAAATTCTTTTAGTTTATTTTCGATTTATAACTATTCTAACATCCTGTTTTAAAAGACTATGCAATAGCTGTAGAGGGCTACAGTGAATCAAAGTTCAAAATGTGCTATTTATTTAAAATTATTCAACTTTGGTATCCCCCCCACATTGTATTTCATACTGCCCCCCCCCAGAATATCGACTTTCCAATCTGTTAAAAAGTAAATATGGAATGCATTTATTTCAAACTGCCCGGATTTGGCAATTATCCGGTTAACAGAGAATGTTAGTTGTATACATTTATTTAAAACGCTTAGATATAGTCTTATGCCCATGATATTCTGCCAAATAGTTAGACATATGTACTAAATGAATTTATAATGATGAACATTTGTAATTCTCTCTATGAATACATAATGATGAACATTTGTAATTATCTCTATGAATACATAATGATGAACATATGTAATTCTCTCATTATGTACTACGTGAACTTTCCTAATAGAGACTAATCCCATAACATCATATTGCTTTTGAAAATAAAATTTTCAAATTTGAACTTACAATACAATTATCAATTATGTAGCTCATCTTTCTTATTCGTCTTGTAAACTACATATGTATTAAACATAATCCGTCTTCCTTAAATTTCAATAATATAAGAAAATCTCAAAAATAAATTGTTGATGAAATAACGAAAACAGTTTGAATTTCAGGTCAACAACGTAATCTATTGTTGGATTTTAGGCAATATATATATAATTACCAAAAATCTGGGACACTGGCAACTATTGATGTCATTAAGAAATATTTTTTTAAATGTGAAATCCTTTTTGTGCAATAATAATTCCAGAAATTATCGTGGAAAAATAAAAATATTCGACTTAATTTTGGATCAATTAAAATGTCAACAAATTAGCCCCGAAATGCACATTCCCACTTTTCAACATTTATTGTGCCTAGTTTAGTAGTTGTATGACAAACGAACTGAGCTGTAGACCCTCACAGAGACACACATTTTTATCTTTATTATTAGTAAAGATTTCACTTTGTCATTTGATAAAACTGAAAAATATGAATTTAATGAAATAAAGCTGTTATAAATAAAAACGCAAATTAAGAAAGGAAATGAAATCCTTCTTCGGACATAATGCTAAAAAAAAAAGCAATTTTTTCAATCTTAAATTCCAATCGACAAAAACGTGCAGTTACATAGTTTGACGGAAGAATAAAATTATTTTATTTTCATCATAACAATTAAAACATGGTTACAGTTAGTATTTCAGATTATATTTTTAAAAATATTAATATTAGAGAAAAAAATTATACGGAAATGAAATTGGTATAATTTAAAAAGGCAATTTTCTAAGGTTATATGAAATCAATTTGTGAGAGGATACTTTAAGAAGATATAGCTTAAAAGCATCAAAACACTGCTTAATCTTAATTAACATAATAATTAATCTCACATAGTTTTGAACTTGAAATTGGCAGCGATCTTTATCTTGACTTGAAAAGCACATGTGCCAAATTTCATCAAGATAGAACAAAAACTGTAGATTTGTCTTTATACAAAAATATTTCGATTATTAAAATTAAGCATAATTTAGCAATAAGGAATTAATATTTTTTGAATTTGATGTTCATTATATAAGAGTGCACTTAAATACATAATTTATTAGCAAATGAATCAATTCAAATTTTTTACACAACAGGCCATTTATATAATTCAATTATTCGTATTGGAACTTTAAATAATTAGATTTTTTTTACACTGTCTTTCAAAAATATTTAGATATTCTTCTTGCACAGGTCCTCCGTTACATCCGCTTATACTCGATTTAAAATGTTTCTTAATGAAAATTATATTGATAATATTTTGTTAATATTAAAATCTCATACAGTATTTACATGAATTAAATAATAGTGAATTGCAAAATGACTAAAGAAGCTATAAATATTTATATCGTTATTTATACTTTCACATACTTAAAAAGATCCACAATTCACTGTTAGGAAATTATTTATGAATTAAAACATAGCAAATAAAAATATAATTTATATCTTTATATCGTTATTTATTCTTTTACATAATTAAAAAGACTCACAATTCACTTTTAGGAATTTAAGAAAAGTTTGAATAGCTAAAACATTGAAAGATTCAAACCTGCTTATTTTTCAATGCAATTTAGATATTAAAGATTGCAGATACTAAAAATAAGCAAATACAATTAAAACATCTAATTATTTTATGTATGTGTCATCACAAATTCCTGGTTATAAAATCTAACTGTTGATATGATTTCAAAATATGAAAAGAAGGATGTCGGTTTTTCCACCGTGCCAAGCACTGATCGTTATAAAGAGGTTAATCATCCTTAACCTTTGTTTAAATTCAAAATAAAATGTTAATCTAACAAATCAAATTAATTTACATTTAAAATGGAATGATGTCATATGTTTCTAAGCATTGTTATAATTTTGAAAGAAAATTAAAATGCTAATTCGAATAATTTTTTTTCATATCTATAATTTTTTTCAGTATTTTGTTAATATATTTATTTATTTTCAATACACTTAAAAAGACATGCTTGATTCTTATGTAACGTATTGAATGTAAGTGAATTAAAATTGAAACTGGATTTTTTTTCTCGTTCTGACTTTAATCATGTGATACCTATTATGATTGAAAACTTAAGCATCAGATTCAAATTTTGAAACCCTATTTGGAAAACTTGTTTCGGCTGATTTTTGAACTCTCCAATTGAAATTTATAATATAAAATTTTTTGAATTATTGAATGAGTTTTTAAAGAATTAATAATTCAACTTTTATGTTATTCAATATTCCAATCAGTTTTGGCAAAGATTTGTTTTTTGGAAGAAAAAAGAAAATCTATTTAAAATCGTCGTTGCAAGCATCTTAAGGAAAAACTTTTTCATTATTAGAAGTTTATGATGCAAATTTCATATTAATAGCACAGAAGTTTATTAAATTCGTTTGTATAATAAAAAAGAAAGTACTTGTGGTTACATTTAGACAAGAAAAGACACTTTACAAAAAATTAATTGTTTCTTTTTATTTCAAAGTTAATTTAAAATATTACCTTTTTGCGATTTAACCAAAAATAATCAAATTAATTTATTACGTACTTTTAATTGAATGTATTTAGAAAAAGCATTTCATAAAGCAAAAAAATATATATATATAAATTTAAAAATATATATAATTTGCTGGAATCACATTACATTACATCAGTTATATTTGGATCATTAGTGCTTAACACGAAAATAATTGAAATTCTTAATGATTAATTAATTTATTAATTAAGAATAATTTGCCTTCTTACTTTTGCGCATTATTTCGTATTCAAACGGATTCATTAGCTAATAACAGCATTAATTAATTTTTAATTAGTATCACTAATTGCCTTGTGCTTTATTAAAGTTTTTGTTAATTAATATTTTGTAATTTTTGCAACACTAACTGAATTTTATTTTTTTATATAAATATTTGCAATATTATTAAAATCTCGTGCTCTTTCTCACGAAAAAAATAAATAATTTTTAAAGCTTATTTTAGAATGTTTGTACTATAATGAAATTAGTATTACTGTATTTAGAGCTTTTCTATGAAAATGCTAATAATATACCAAGTTTAATCCCTTTAATATTAACAAATTAAATGTGATGTACATCAGCAAGTTTTTTTAACATTAAATTCCAGTCTCTAATCCCATATTTCTTTAGATCTATTTAGAAAAAATTGGAGAGTTATTTTGGTCGGACTTCATAAACTAATTTGAACAATGGTCAAATAACGAAAGCGATAGTGGAACTGCAACTTTTTAGCCAGAATTTTGAACTTCACCAGCGGAACGGCAAATAACCTTGGTAGGTTTAACGTGCACCTGGCCTAGAATCTTCATTGGAATTTGTTTTCAAAATTGGAAACCTCCACCGACGAAGACGAAATCCTATTTCACTTAGGATTATGAATTAGGAATTCAATAGGATTACGAATTATTATGAATTATCTAACATAGTCTTTTTTTTTATATTTAAAAAACTTGTTAATTTATTTCTCACTTTCTTTTCTCTTAACGTTGCGAATGATGAGGACTTAAAATTAAAATAATGTTGTAGTATTTATATCAGAGTAGGTATCCAATAAACTATAATTCTTAATATAAATAGCAGTCATTGGGCTATGTATGTCTGTTTGTATGTATGTATGCTCTACATCTTCTCCTAAGCAATTAATTCGGATCGACAAAAAGTTTGTAAGTTTAATCTTTAAGATAGGAGTAAGAATAAATTAAAGCTCAAAATAGTCCTATTATCAGAAAGTAATCAAAATTTCGTTCACGGTAGTTTATTTTTTTTTTCCACAGTAGCATCAGACTAAATTATTTTAGAATAAATATTTTAAAATTAAACATTTTATCATTTCACTGATATTAGTTTTATTTCCGCACAGTATTTCTTTCGATTGTTATTAATTTTTTGAAATCATTAAAATTAAATTTGAACTACTCTATCACTATTTTTTAAATTTCTTTTTTTGTTTTAATATATTTTCTATTTTTTAAATTTCTTTTTTGTTTTAATATATTTTATGACCAGATTTTTATTTATTTCAAAATTGCGATTTATCAATGCCGGAAAGCAGATATGAACCAATCACACAAGCGGAGGCGCGCGCGCGCACACACACACACAAAAGTGGGGTGAGAAGGGACTTTAGTCCATACTCAATGTAGATGAATGACTGCATATAAAAGAATTAAGGTTATTATGCCACAGGAAACCGGCATTTGTATGGCTTGTAATATAATAGCGTTAACAGTTCACTCAATCAAAAAGAAAGATTTTTTTAATTATTCCCCATTTTGATTAAATTATAAGTGTGATAAGAATACTGGAATTCCATATGATATTTTTATATTCATTGCAGGGGCGGGATGTTAAACAAGCAAGATAGGCAAATCGTTTGATACCCTCTAACTTTGAGGGATTCAAAACAATCAATTGTTTTTTGGCTGCCTTTTCAGAATCAATTAATTTTGCACCTTAATTTTATTTATTAAAATACGTATAATCGAACATACACAAATTGAAAGGAAATTTCGCATTAATATTTTGCAATTATTCTAACAATGTTCTTCATTAAATTACATTCTTCGAATTTCATATTGTGTTGCCTTATAATTCTAAAACGTGTATTTCTTTATCTAAAATGTGTGTGTGTTGCCTTATAAAAAAAAAAGTCAAATCTATCGATTAAATAATTTAAATTGTCCTAAGATATGTTTTACTGCTTTGTTAACATAAAATTTAAATTTTCAATCGTTTTAATGCAAAATACTGAAATCAGCTTTCTAAATAGGGACCTGCATTAAAATACTTTATTTCAACTTATCAAAAACTTGAGCCACTAACTTACAACCACTTAAACCTGCCTATACATAAATTAATTTAAAATCAATAAAATAAATACTTGTTAATGAAAATTAGGGATGAAGAAAAGTTGTACTCCGAAATTTACATTATCTTAAAGATTCCTAAAAGTGTTAAATCGGCACTGATCCATTATTTTAAATTTCCTCGTATAAATTACCCCTCTTTTTTTTAACCTATTTAATGATAGAAAATTATTCAAAGAATTAAAATCAAACGAATTTCATCACTAAAACGATTCCACACCTTTCCACGATCCTGCTTACGAACATTTAACTTTTCGTTTGACCGTCCACTTAGTATAAGTTACACAAGCAACTGCTTGCCAGTTATCTGACCACACAGAAATCCGTGAACCCAATTTGTCAGAGTCACACCAACCAAATCATTAATCATAACTATTGTGGATCAAAATGATGAATTATGCAGCGAGGAAGATACGTAGACTCCACCCCCCATCTTAAACGTGCGGGATTCAAAACATCCACCAACCATTTCCTTCACATTATATTGCTCCAGAGGCTCCAGAACTTGATTCACTTGTTCCTACAAGCTGTAGAATCCGACAGAAAAGAAGGGATGCGGTAGAAAAAAATAACACCTCTCGTATCCCCATCTTTTCTTTCTCAGAATAATTTTGAACAAGGTATGGAATAATAGAATAGGCACAACAAAGGGGGAACGGGGGGCTTTTCATAGCATCCTCAGGAACGATAGTACGCACAATAAAGCATTGATGGGGGATGCTTGAAAACGATAATGACGGTTTTGGGTGTTTTTTTCCCTCTCTCTTTTCCTTTTAGATATTTGTAAGGGAAAGATTTTGCTATCTGTTGAATCCCGAGACATTATCCACAAAGGAATAATTTTCTGTGATTGATGGTGAAGATGATACAAAATTTTTGTTGGTTGTTTTTTTCCGGAAAAGAAGGGGAGGGGGGTAGGATGAGCTGGAGGGGCAGAGTTCAATACCCACCCTTGCAATTAAAACAGTGCATCAACCTTAGAAAATCGATCCCAACCATATTAAAGTGTGCATTTAACAGAAAAGTGATTCGTTTGTAACTTATCAATTAGTTTCAATCTTCGCAATTCCATTCCATATAATAAATTCCTATGATGTCACAGTTTATCAAATGATGTCATGATCACATGATAAACGCAGTTGCTTCCAAATATGTAATAAAGTGCTATACTACATTCAGTAGATCATTGACATCTTACGCGGTGTTTAAAAGTTTTGCATTTTGCTCAATTTGTTAACGTAAAAGATGAGTTATTATTTAGCTTTTAAATATTATAATTCAAAAGAAAAAAAATCACATTCAAATAGTTTCCGTTGAGTTATTCTAAAAAAACTGAAGATTCACAAGGGAAGTTTTGTTGTATTTACCCGAATGTCCATCTGAAAGGAACAGCTGAGCCATTTTAGGTTGTACCTCGTAATTTTGAACTGTTGTTCAGATGACGAGGATGAATATCTGAACCAGAATCCCTAACTTTCCAAATTTTCATCCCATAACAAGATAAGATATTTAATACTGGGAGATTTATTATGCACTGAACTACTCAAACGGTGCTTCTTCATTGGAATCGGTTTTCGAAGCCGAGACTTTACATCTAGGTCACCTCGACTTGACTAGAAGGAAATTTTTAAATCGACATCAGTCTGTTTAATGAGTTTTTTCTCTTCCAGTGATTTCTGTAGGTCTATATATTAATTAATTAACCGATGAAATTATAAACTGAATTCATATATCTTTTATATCTCTCTCCTTTGAGATAATTTTTTTCTCTGATCATTTCTTAAATTCTCCCAACTAAACCTTTATCTACTTAAATTCAATTTTTTTTTTTATTGTTTCAAATAGAGACTATTTAAGCTGGCCGATCCAATAATTCTTTCATTTCACTATCCAAAATAAAATTCCTTTTTCCTTTTCATTAAATTTACAAGTTCTTTCCACACACCGTTTTTCTAATTTTTACTTCACCAGGGAGCATGTGTGATACATCTGTCTACAATTATTTCTTTCTAATAATATGACAATCTAACAATAAACTTTCTGCACTTCTGTGATTGCCATTTCTTTTTAAATGTCTTCGCAACAAAATTATATCTTGTATTACACATAAATACAAACTCAAGAAAATTTATTTGATAGTTAATTGTAAATTAGGATAGGAAAGTTTACATTTGCCTTAAAAGGTTTACTTATTTAATATTTAAAAAAAAGTTAAAAGATGTTAAAAGTTTCCTTACAATTCTCAATATCTTTCAAAATATTTTGATGCAAAAATTAAATATTTCTTTCTGAACTAATTAAAAAAGAAATTATAAATTTTTTGAATAAAAATATTCATTGAAATGAAGTAGTTAAACAATAGAAATTAAATCTAAGTTATGGAAAAGAAAATATACAGAGCTTGGCAATTTCGAGAGGGCGCCGCTGCATAATTTTATTTATTAACCTAGCTTTGCTAAACAAGGAATCCTGTTATTTTACTTTAGTTTAGTTATACTAACGTCTTGTTTGAAAGCAACACTAGGGCTACAACGGGTCATGCAATGAGAACTCCGGGTATATTATAAGGACGGCACTAGAACTGACACTCCCTCTCCAAATTTTTGCATGACACCAAGGGGAAGATATCTGGTTTACAACATAAGATTTAACGCATACGAAGCCCACACACATAATGAAACTTTAATAGTATTGACCCTTATAAAGCCACTGATATAAATCAATTATACGAATTTTGATTTGGAATTATTTATTACTAGCCGCCTTTGGCGACCAGCCGGTTCGCCAGTATTACCGCTCGCTACAATTTTCAATTAAATATTTCAAATAACTTGTCTCTTAATATCTTCTTCTCAAACAAAACATTTTTAATCTTCAAATTTTGATAGTCATACCAAACTTATACTTTTGTTTAGATCGTTTCGTTCAATTTACTATATATATTTTGCGAATTTGTTGTCATTTCCGGTAAAACTTCAACTTTAATTTAAAGTGGAAATGATGAAATTGCAATTAATATAAAGTTATTTTTTAATAAAACCAACCGTTTTATTTTATTTATCATCTTTATTGTTATTTATTTATTATTATTGAATATGGGTATTGCAAACAGAATCGCTCGGTATTTAAGTCTTATGTGAACTACATAATATTTTTCATAATTTATGTAATATCTCAAAGAATAATTCAACAAAAATTTCTCAGATTCAGTATAAAATTCAGTTTTTAGTTTTGCTTTCAAAAGGATTGAAATGAAATCAATAATAATATTTTGTTCCGGCCTATAAATATATTTCAAAAATTATGAAGTCTAAATTTAATGCAGTAAGGTATCATATTCTGAGAAATATTCTGGACACACCAAATTTTAAATAAATGAATGAATGTTGCTATTTTTCACGATCAACTAAGACTTATTTATGAAGTTTTGAATGTTAAAAATTTAGAAAAACTCAACATTTTCATAATCTTAGGCCAATTAATCTTGAGAAACCTGCACGCTGATTGGCGTATTTTCTTTGAAACGATCGATGGAAAATCTAAAATTATCCTTTTTTTATTGAATAGTGATATTCAAATTTTCATAAATCAGTCAGTTTAAGTGATTGAAGTCAGTTTAAAATTAATTGTTTTTATTTAAAATATTGGTATTTTAAGAACATTTTGTTAATCGTGATTTCCACAGCAGAAGCTTTATGTAAAATCAAAAATTGTTATTCATTAGAGCATTTATTGAATCAAGTTACATAAAATATAATCATTTTCCATTTAGATCATTTTAGCAGATCTGTGTCTTACTAAAGGTTTACAAATTAGCTGTGTAGCACTGGTTTGAATGGATATCCTATTCATATTAAACAAAACTTGCCTTAAAATAAAACTGATTTATTGGATTAATAATATAGAGAGTGTAAACGATCATAAAATAATTTTCTTGAATTTATTTTTTAGAAAAAATAATATTTCTTATTTGTTTCATTTCCTACAGACACGTGCCGAAAATTATATTTTTGCAGATTTCATTTCCAAAAAGATTTAATTTATTTTTAATTGGAGCTTTAATCAATGTGCTGACAACACTTTGAAAAAAGCTAATTTTTTCCCATGAATGCGAAACATGCTCTTGCAGCTTAAATTTTATTTTTATTTTGCACGAAAAAAATTGTTGAAAAATATCGTTAAAATATTTATTTAAAAATTCATTAAAAATAGAAACTTAATTTTAATTTTAAAATATTGGTATCATTTAAAAGATAAATTTTTGATCTTTAACTTGATGCAAAAATCTTTTTTGTGCGATAATATTTTCGGAAGTTATAGCAGAAACACTCCAAAATTTCGCTTAATTTTTAAATAAATAAAATTCTAATTAAAAATTCGAAAAACTAAAACCTAGGTACACATTCCCGGCCTCCAAGGTATACACGTGCCAAATTTGGTAGCTGCAGGTTGAATAGTCTGGCCTGTAGAGCGCCAACACACACACACACACACATACACACATTGAGCTTTATTATAAGTATAGATATAGATAGAACATTACAATAAATATGCTATTTCACATATAAATACTGCATTATTCTAAAATTTATCGTTGCATTATACACAATAAGTTGAACCGTTTGAAAAGTTAATTCAATTTTTAATAGCAAATAACCCCTATCCATGTACAATTTGGCTCTTTTTCATATAAATTACTCCTACACAGGTACAATTTTACTTTTTCGTTACAAATTACTCCTACTCAGATACAATTTCATTCTTTCTTATGTCGTGGGAAGTATTTTCCCCTTGGATCAATTAATTTTTAAATATTCAACGAAAAAAAAATATTTTACAGTCTCTGATTTAAACTTCTATCTCTTAATAAATAAATTATTATTGCTATTATTTTAAGTGATATAACAATAATTAAAGCTGGAAACAAAATTAGCAGTTAGTTTTGCAATTCTCTTATTTCAAATCATAATGAAGTATTTTGGTTTGCTAATTATTTGTTTACCAAACAAATGAATTAATTTAATTTTTTTATAATAATGATAATATGATATATTTTTTTCTTTGCTAACAAATTACTCTTACACAGATACAATTTCATTCTTTTTAAGGCCGTGTGAAGTGCCTTTCCATTGGATCAATTAATTTTTAAATGTTCAACAAAAAATATTTTACAATTTCTTACTTGAATTGCTATTTCTTAATAACTAAATTATTATTGTTATTCCTTAATAAATAAATAAATTGTTTTTTCTTAATAAATAAATTGTTATTTCTTAATAAAAAAATTGTTTTTTCTTAATAAATAAATTGTTATTTCTTAATAAATAAATTATTATTGTTATTTTTTGAAATAATGATATCCAGTAATAAAAACTGGAAGCAAAATTAGCGTGAGTTTTGCCATTTTCTTATTTCAAATTATAATGAAATATCTTAGTTTTCTAATTATTTGTTAACCAAATAAATAAATTAATGAATCAAATTACTTTTATTGAATCAAAAATTTTTAATTTAATCTCAACCCCAAAGTAATTTAGTGTGCATTGTCAAAAAAAAAAAAAAAAGGGGGTACTTAAAGAATTAAAACAATGAATGTGCAATTATAAAATAACAGCCAGGCCATGATTTCATTACTAAATTCAAATTATTTATTCAGACAGAATCTATTTTTACATATGACCGAATGCATGAACACGTTATGATAAAAACCTCGCGGAATTCAAAAGCACAATACTGTCTATGAAATGTCGAAACAGAATATACTTCGCAACATATTTTGAGAATTCATTGGAAATTCATTTATTTTATGAGCAAAATTCGAATATCCGATTACGGAAAGTGTGGGATAAAATTTTACGAGCAACCAGATCAAACCCCTCAACTAAGCGGATTGCACGGGAATAACCTTATGCTCTTATCACTAGTTTAAGTGGGATCAGAGGAATTTGATACGGGGCCAGTTGATTAGCATTACAAATGATCCCCCTCCCCCACCTATGGACACGTGACCCCGTGACGTCAGCCGAGAGATGTGGATGTGTGCTCCGTTGAGCACGTTAACACAATTATCTTCAAAACATAAGGCCGGGGGATGCTACATATTCTGTTTATTGCTGATTTGGCGATAAACAGAATTTGTATCATCCCTTGGCAATTGTAGATTAAAAACGATCTGGTCTGTAAAGCACCAATAAACACACACAGATACGCCATACATTCATCTTTATTATTAGTAGAGATATATAATTTGTTCATAATTATGAATAATAAAAAAATGAAACTTTTTATGTATTTCTGAACATTTTTGCAATTAATTTTTCAGCAACATAATGTCTGAGTGTCATGTAATGAAATTTCATGGCTCAAATAATGTAAGTATCTACATATAGCGAGATATCACGAATCAAAGAAACGATATCGTTTCTTGATTTTTTTTAATCAAAGAAGCTTTGCAATAAATATTTATCTGCAAATTTTTAATATTCTTGTGATACATTAGATATCAAATGGGATTTGGTTTTGTTTGTTTCATTTTATTTCTCTAACATCAAAATTTATACATCAGAATTGCATTTGAACTAAGCAAATTATCTCTGTTTATATTTTAAATAATGCAAAAAACTTGTTTTAATTAAAATATGTTTTGACATGACCATTTTTGGTTGCGAAATTTCTTGTTCCGTTATTCGATGTTTATTTGGGGATTTTTGATTCCATCTATGTTAATAATAAAGGTAAATGTGTGTATGTGTTTGTTAACCAGACCGTTTGACCAACAGCAACCAATTTCAATGGAAATATGTCTTGAAGGATGGCAATGTGCATCTCGAATCAATTTTTTTAAAAATTTTAATTAGAATTTTGATAAAAATTAATCTGAATTTTGGCATTTTACCTCGAAAACTTTCGAAAATACTTTAAAAATATATATAATAATTTTAAAAAATATATATCTTTTCAGTAATATCAATTTATTATTCGTGCGAATTTTTTCTAAACTCCCAGATAAGGAAGAGTAAATTTAAAATATATATATATCTCTTTTTCCTAATTTCCAATACTAAATTGCATTCAGATTCCAACTGTGTCCATTGTTTCATGAAACATTTAATCGCTTTATTTTCTCCAAGTTTTGAAAATTAAAGAAAAAGGGTATAGTTTAATAAGTGTGATGTTTACAAAACGAATAAAAAAGTGAAGCTAGAACACCGAGAAAGTTAGAAATTGAACATTTATATTTTTAATAATGCTATGATTTCATGGAATTGATCTCCATTAAAAAAGTTCACGTACACAGTGAATCGAAAGTATGTAAGACTATTAAAATAACACTCCTTTAATGTTTGATATTTGGCAGTTATAGATATGAAGTTATATTTAATCGATTTTATTGAGATTAAATATAACCAATAGCTGGCGATCAAACTCAACGCCAATTGCGAATAGTCCTATTAAAAGAAATAAGAATGAGATCTATCAATGGCTGAACGAGAAGCATGCGTTAATGAAAATATTTATGTGTCATTATCATCACAACTTTATATAGAAAATATTCCATTATTCGTGTATTTATTTCATGATTTTTGATTCATAAACTAAAAATGCGAATGAGATAGATATATGGAGATCTAAAATGCCCAAATACATGAAAATATTTATGAACCATACCATCACAGCTTTTCAATCATATTCAGACAAATGGTATAATAAATCATGCTTGTTGAAGTGACACAGAAACAAAAAAGGCCGGAATAAATTAGACGATTAAGCGCATAATAAATTGTAGCTCAATACCTCCCAGATAAGGAAGAGCAATCAAATTTCATTGTTATTCAATAGTGAATGAAACTAAAAGAAGGAAGATGAATGAGCTGATGAATGTGTTCGGGAATTGAATTTGACACGCGATTAGATGTCGTAAAGATAGTATCCATGCCACTGGAAGTCACTCGTTTTGTGCTGAATCGTTGAGGATTTTTTTTTTTTTTTTTTGTTATCATGGTTAAAAAAAACAAAGAAATGTTTGATTATTTTATCATAAAAAAAGATAAATTAGGAAAGGAATTTAATGAAGATATTTTGTTTATTTTTGTCAACAGTTCTGTTTATTTGTTATTTCACAAAAAATTTATGTTGAAATAAATTCCAAATTGTCTAATGGAGCTAATTCCAAATTTGATTACATTTAACAAATTATCTCCCGAGTGAATCACCTGCCATTCACACTTATTCTATAATTAGATAACCTTCTTTATTACAATTAAAAGATAACAGAAATGGAACAATGTAATTAAATAGATACCCGAATCATAGGCTTAATTGTGATTAATATTTTGGTAATATTATCAAAATTATTAAGGAAAATTATGACATGCTATAGCAGATTTTGCATGATATATCAGTACAAACCTTCTGTTATTTTATAATTTTTTTTTGCCGTCAACCCATTTTAGTTTTACAAAATTAATTTAATATGTTAACATATGTATGATTAGCTAAATAAAGAGTAGACAGTTTTTCTTTTAAACATTGGACAGTTCCTGTTATCACCAAGAAAGAGACAATTGCAATAATTTAACGCACAGCTATCATTTGTTTTTCTATTTTTTTTTTATTTCAATGTGTATAACAAAAAAGTATATCCAAAATTTACACCGTTAATTTCCTTGGAACTGGTATTTGGATACATTGGATATTAATTTCGAAATTCGTCTTTGATTTCATTATTGACTACACTCAGAAAGCTTCCAAATTTGTGAGAAGACGTTTAACGCTGAAAATTTAATGAGATTTAGACTGGGTACAAATTAAATAATTGGCTAAATTTGGTTTCGAATCTGTGATTCTCAGATTCCGAGGCTAGATCTCCGTCATTAACCTGCTTGGACTTCAAAGCAGATTAAAAAAAAAAAAAATGCAAGCAGAAAGTTCATGTTTTAACTAGTTTATTCTTTTCCAATGATGTTTTAGGAATTTATAGCTGAAAAATATTTTTTCTATATAATGTATTATTTAAATTTCAAAAGAATCATTTGTTTAAAATGTTTTAAAAACTGATAAACGATATCTTAAATTATTCAGATAACATGACATTTGATCAGACATTTATTTTAACTGCCTGACTTTGATTCTTCACAACATATATCCAAGCACTAAAATCGACGTATAACATAAAACAGTTTGTCTGAAGAATTAAAAATACTAGCGAGATGCTGAATCGTAAAGCACCTACGCAGTGTATTATAAGTCAAATTTTACATCCGAGACTTTTTTTATTTTCTTTTTTACGAAGTATACAAAAAGAAAGTATTACATACACAAAAATGATCGAATGATGAATCTGCACATTTCAAACATTGGTGAACCTAAAAACCACATTTTCGGAATTATACTTGTCTGTTAATGTGATTATTCAAATGCGTTTTGAGCCAGATGAATGAAATTTGATATATTATATATCTTACATCAAATATATCAGATTATTATCATGTGAGAACATGATATTGTTTTGGCTTGATGTTTTTGAAGCGATTTGAAGGTAACAAATTGTTGAAGCCCCAAAATGTGTAGGCAACAAATTGGCGATTTATCCCTTTTTTTTTATTTTGGATTCGGCTTTCACAGTATAGCTTTTAAAATATCTGCTAATGTAATTTTATTTTGGAGTCGGCTATCACAGTATAGTTTTTCCATTATCTATCGTCTGCTAATGTAGTTTTATTTTGAAATCGGCTTTCACTGTATAGCTTTTGAATTTAACAACCTTCTGCTTTTGTTGTATTTCCCTTGGAAATCATAGTGTTATTGCCTAACTCAAGCAACGTTTTTTTAAAAATAAACCTAATAAGTTAAAATATTGTTTGTTTTATCGATAAAGAGTGTTGGTTCAGGGATAACTTCAACTAATTAAAATAAGGCTATTAGAAAATAATGCAAAAGGTTGTCACATTTGGCGATTTATCGCCAACTAAATTTACAACTTGATTTCCAAATTATACATTCTCTGAATTCTTACGAATTATCTTAATTAATTTGAGTCATTAACCAGTTTAAACCAGATTGAAAAATTCAAGAGACTATCAGATTACGCATACGTCGATATTTTGAAAAACGATGGGTTTTTTTCATCTCAAAATCAGTCGAGCTCCAAAATTTTGTTTGCCAACTAGAAAAATTGAAAATGAAAGTTCAAAAAAATTATAATACATATAGAGAGAGGGGGGAGGATAGAGACCGATAAAAAAAGTCTCGTGATTGTTTCAAACAGGTTTAAACTGGTAAATGACTTAAATTAATTAAGACAAATAATAACTTAAAAAATAATAATGTTCTCACATGATAGCTTGAAATTTGAGATAGTGGATTTCATTTTTAAAAACTTTTATATTTATTATTATTTATCTTTACAACAAATTTATCAGATTATTATTATTGATCTTTACACCAAATTTATCAAATTATTATTATTTATCTCTACACAAAATCTGTCAGAAATCTATCTGTCCAATTTTAAACGAAATTCATTCACAGGAAGTCTTTCTGTCCGAATGCAAGTGTATACGCCAAATAAAATTTGTAAAGAGTTAGATAAATAAAATTTGGCACACAGTTTTAGTAACTTAAGTGTTGAATCGTATCAAATTTTGAACTCCTCTATGGATTGTCAGTCTGTCGGTCTGTATTTTCGCATGCATGTAAATGCGATAACTCAAAAATGTAACAACTTAATGAATGAAATTTGGTATGCAATCTTGTTTTTAAAATTGTAGTTCTATTCCGAATTTTAGTTTCAGTCGAGCGAGGAAAAATATCTGTTAGTGAAAATTATGCAAAAAAAAATTATTTTTACAAAATTGCTGAAATTTAGGAAAGATTTTAATGATAATGAAACTAATATCAATAGAATGACAATTTTTTAAATTTTAAAATGGCACAAAAATAAGTTTTGTGCAATAATATCTTTGACGATTATCGTGGAAAAGTGCTAATATTTTGCTTAATTTTTAATTTACTAAAATTAGAAAAATTTCCTATAAAGATATTCGAAGTTTCATTTCCTTCAAAATACACCTGTACCAAATTTGGATACTCTAGGTTCAGTGCTTCGTCCTGTAGAGCCCTAATACATACTGAGAAAAAGAAGGCAGCGAGAGAAACAGATCTTTATGATATATTCACTTTTCTTTAATCTAGTACAAATTTCTCATATATGGGAATCTGAAAATGAGAGAAAAAAAAACCGGAGTAATTTTATTTTGCTGAAGGTCCATAATTTTTATTTGGAATGGAGCAAGGATAACACTTTAATTAAGGATTATGCTAAAAGGTTTTGGGGAAACTATTCCTGCAGGATTCAGTTTTAAAATTTAATTTCTTGCATAGCAACCTAAAGCATTAATTCCAATTATTCTTTCTGCGATAGGTTTAATTTAGATGGTTTATTTTAAATGCGTATGTATATGTTTTGATTATTCAGATTCAATAGCAAATATGTATTGTATCTTCTGTACTCAAATCAGCAAATGAATGGTATAAATTCTCGTCTCAAGGCTCAAGATGATGTGCGAGGTGCTGAGGGCTAAAACAGCTGTACCATGCATGAGTTACATGCCAAGTTCCTCAACTTCTAAGTCGAGATTTATTTGAAAGGTGCAGCCGTATTTTATTTTATTACTTAATTCAATTCTTTTGTCAATGGGGAGGGATTTTTTGGAGTCTAACTATGGGGCTGTCAGTTATTTAAAGAAACTTGTAAAAGATATCTCTGAAGCGGCATTTTTAAAGCTTTTGTTACTGTGCCGACACAACCGTTTTGGTGCTAGTTATTTTATGAGGGTTTTGTTTTTCGTCTGAGAAGTACCAATCTAAAAAAGCGAGACAGACATCACAGGTGGCATATCAAGGCATTCACGCATTGCAGTGGATTAAGAAATGAAAGGCTTGTAAGACGAGAAAAATTATGGTATGAATGCAGTTAAGATAAACCAGCATTGGCATTTTAAACAAGCCACATCAGAAAATGATTAATGTCTGGCGAATGATGTGTGAAATAAATGTTGTTTTAAAACCTAAAATAGATATGAAAATAATAACATATATATAAATAATAATGATAAATGAATATATATGTTACCCTCTCACTTTCTCGATTTGTGCATTGGTGCTCTACAGGGCAGAGCGTTAGACCTAGAGCTTCCAAATTTGGCTCATGAATAATTTTAAAGCTTCCAAATTTGGCTCATGAATAATTTTAAAGCTTCCAAATTTCGCGCAGGTATCTTTTAGGGCTTCCAAATTTTTTCGCAGATAAATTTTGAAAGGTATAAATTTTCACTTTAGAGGAATATTTTAAGATATTAGTAAATTAAAAATTAAACGAAATGTTAGCAATTTTCCACGATAACTGCCAAAAATATTGTTGTATAAAACTGATCTTTGTGTAATTTTAAAAATTGTCTTTTTAATGATCATTTAATTTTCATCATCATTGAAATCTTTCCTAAATTTTAGCAGTTTTGTAATATATTATATTATATATATATATATATATATATATATATATATATGCATAATTTTTAACAACAGATGTTTCATTGTCGAAGTGAAATTCAAACAGTTTTCATTATTACATTAAACATCCCATGATTTCGTTCATTCATTAAACAGAAGAAGAAAAAAAAACATTTTGTTTAATATTTGTAACAATTTCATGAGATATATGATTTCACGAGATGTTATAATATCGTAAAAGTTAGAAAATTGATTATTCGGACAGACTTTTAATAGCTTTGTGACGTCATCAGACTTTATTAAAATTATTTATATATACAGAAAACTGAATAGGTGTAAAGCTATTAATCTTTCTCAGTTTTGATGTGTATCACAATTTGATGTTTAAAAATTTGTCCTTTAAGGAATCATGAGAATTAAATTACGTGTAAGAGATTTGATTAAAAGCAAGCATAACTAACATAACCTGCGAATCAGAAGTTCGCTAAAACTGGCTATTTGAGCAGTGTTTATAACTTTCAGTTAAAACATCATACTATTAATAATATATTCACAACTAATCCGAAGATGATAAATTTGCTTGGAAATCTCAGATATTTTATTATTACTTTTAGAGTATTGCCTAACTTTTAGAATATTGAAGATTATGGAATCTTGTATGAGAATTCAAATATCCATCATTTATCTAGGGCCCTATATTTTTGATTCTATCATCCTTAAATAAACGTAGTCTTTCTAGTCTGGAGAGGGAAATTGAAGAAATGGGCTCCAACTCGTAAGCCACTATTGATTTAAATTTAATATTATTCGTGGAACACAAAAAAACGGTTTAAATCAGAAAAATACAGCCAAAAT
This sequence comes from Argiope aurantia, assembly GCA_026543865.1. Taxonomy (NCBI): domain Eukaryota; kingdom Metazoa; phylum Arthropoda; class Arachnida; order Araneae; family Araneidae; genus Argiope; species Argiope aurantia. The sequence goes on from JAPMOR010044131.1 coordinate 179,749, forward strand.
AAAATTTTAAATATCTGATCAAATCTTACTTCTGCAAATTGTAAATTTTCTGCTCTGTAAATTTTCAATTATTTTTCCCCTTTCCAGATTCTCGAATATGATTTTTAACATAAGAAACAGCACTTAAGACAGTCCAGATTCTTAGGAAATAAAGTTGCTGGCCACCTACACAAGTTATTCACAGTATTGCTAATCAATATCGATCTCTCAAAATCAATAATAATAATAATAATAATAATCTTTAAAGGCATTGCCCTAGCAATTTGCGAGAAATAGACCCTCGATCTTTTCGATTTATATCTTAATAAGTATTAACAGATCTCTATTAACTAGAAAATCAATCAGGGCAATATAGGATATTCATCTTTTTTTATCCATCTCTATAAGCTTAGTTAATGTTCTAAAGATTAATAATTCTATGAAACAGTTCCAGGTCATTTAGTTACTGGCCAATAACATAACCTTTTCATCATGCTATACTTTACTGGTCTTTAATCGAGGGCATCATCTCTCTAAGCATTGAACAATTCATAATACTTAGTTTCAGTTTTAAAATTTGTATTTTTTTTTCTTTTATGACTCACATTTTAGACGAAAGAGTTTTTATTCGAATGTAAACCTCATCAGATCGGCACCTTTCCAGTTTGAAATACTTATTCTTAATTTTAATATTGCTTTATAATAAAAATGAGTATCCATTTGTGTATGTGTGTGTGTGTTGGCACTATGCAGGACAGACTATCTATTCACCTAGAACTACAAAATTTGGCACATACAGGCTTTGGAGGGTAAGAATGTGCATCTTGGAGCGATATTTTTGAAATTTTTAGAATTTTAGTTAATTAAAAATTAAGCTACATTTCGGCATTTTTCTCTGATAACTTCCGAAAATATGGCAGCACAAAAATGATTTTTATATCATCCTAAAAAAAATATCTTTAGTAAAAATTACTTTATTAATATCAGTGTTTTAATCCACAAATTAAATTTCTAGAGATTAAAAAAAAAGCAATATTGAATGCTAATCCTTTTTTTTTTTCTTTTTTCAAACTGCATTACTATAGTTTTTATCATAGATAACAATGTTTATCCAAAGCAATTTTGACTGAAATCTGCCTTTTTATTTTTTCAAACTTCTAATCTTATTTTTAAATAATTTTCTAAGATGTTTCTAAATTTTCTGTATTTTCTTTTCGTGCTTAAGATTCTTTCTTCATCTCAATAGGGTAGCGTACTCTGAAGAGAATCACATGATCACGATAGCTATCCTAATTCTATCAAGACTCCATGGTACGTGTTTGGTACCATGTGTTTAAAAACAGTTAAGAGCGTTTGGTGCTTATTCAGTTAGTGTTCTTATCATCTGATTTAAATTCACTTCGCTGTGGCTGTATTTAGACATATTAGATCGCCTTGTACTAATCCTAGATAAATATTTTTTAGACGCTGAAGGATCGAATACCCCTTTTTAATTGAAAAGTGAAAAAAAAAATTCTAGATCGGCTTTTAAAACTGTCGTTCAGAACATGTCAATCCTAAAACTCGTTTTTTTATAAAAAGAAATAAAATTCTAATCAAACAACATTCAATTTTTTTAGAGTGGAAATGCGTTTTCAATTTCACTCACATTTAAAATTAATTGAAAATGCGTTATGATTAATTTTTTTTGCAATTATATTTTAATCTATTCGCAAACATTTTATCTAAACAATGATTCAAAATTAACGGCATTAGAGAGTCGATTGTTTTTCTTTACGTTTGCATTGATAAATATCTTAAGCCGAAAGAAAGACAATTCAAAGTTATTTTTTAACAGTACCTCAAAGTCTTTTTTTAAATAAGAAATTCCGAAATTTAAAAATGTTCTGCATTTTAGAAAATAAGAGTGTTCTCGTCTCACATTTTAAATTCAATGGAAATGTGTTGAGATGGTCATTATATTCATTGTAATGTCATTTAAACCCATTTACCACAAATGCATCGAAACCAAATTTTAAGACCCAAGACGTTTGAACATTTACTGAGGCATTTTAAACCGATAGAAAGATAAAAAAAACATTTCATTAAAAAAAAACCTTTACAAATGGAAAAATACAAAATCAAAGAATATTGAGCTCTTTAAAAAGAAATGCATCTTCATCCACTCATGTAACTGCTTAGAAATGTGCTAAAATCACTGTTTTTTTTTTTTTTTTTTTTTAAATCCGTGCAATCGTATTTAGTTCAATTCGCAAACATTTCATATAAATAGGGATTCAAAATCCTTAAAATCAGAGAATATTTTTTTAACCCTTACTGTGATAAACATTTTAGCCCCCCCCCCCAAAAAAAAAGATAGAAAGAGCCATAATTTTTCAA
>JAPMOR010044131.1:187997-202247 GCA_026543865.1 Argiope aurantia
TGTTATTATGTGTATAATATGAAAGTATAATTGAAATAAATAAGTATTGCGAAGTTTTCATTAGCATTGTATATTTTGATTAGTTTAATATTTATGTAAAAAGCAAATAAGCATTAATTTATATCTGCGTCAAGATTTTATTACATCACATTTTTCAGGCGTTAAAATGTACCAATTGAATGAAAATCTGACATACGGATTGTTCTATTAAATCACTTAAAAAAATAATAATGGGCTAATTTAAATTGTTAAAGATATCTTTGATATGAAATCCACCATTTTTTATTGTAATGAAGAAACTTTTTTTTATTTACTGAATTAACAGACGAAAGAGAAGAAGAAATAATAATAATAAAAAATGGGGCGACTGAAAAAGAGCTTTCACTTGGGGAAAAAAATGTTCCGCAGTTACACCTTGCCAACAATAAATTTCTGAAATGCATTTCTGTAAATTTAAAGTTGGAAAAAAAATCATTTTTATGTATTATGTATTACCCTATGAAATGGGCTAACACATGAGCGCTAATCTACTAACATAATTCACAGCATATAGCCTCTTACGTTATTAACACGATTCATCAATTTTTTTTCTCTCAATCCAAGCTGGCTGCAGCAGTTTTATTTATTACAAACAACCGTCTTTATTGCTACAGCAGTTATAATAAGACAAAGCGAAAGGGAAAGCAAAAAGCCAGATATAGCAGTAGCATCAGAGAACAGGGATGAAATTTAAACGCTCTTTTGCACGAAAAAAGGGTGCGGAAAAAAATTATCGTATCTCTAAACAAGGTTAGAGCATGGAATTTATGGCGAATGGGATACGGAAACGGTTGGTTGCGTTCGCTGCTGGTAGGCTATAAGCAAATTACGCAGTGTGTGTTCACTGCCTGTTATGCTTTAGTTTTTAAAATGGCAATGTGGCGGCAACAACGGGTGAAGTTAGTGAAGCTATGAAATATTGCTAGAAAAAATGAAGCTATTTGTGTCTTTTAGATTGTTGTGGAAATGGTAGATTACGAGTTGATTTTTTTTTCATCTTTATATGACTACTTTAAAGTTGAAAAGCAGAATCAGAAAAGAACTTTAGATTTTGATAATTCCTCATGCCGTGTTGTATATTTCTGGATCAAATATTTTAAATATTTATAAATATAATTTAATAAGAGCAAATATTTTAAACGAGGTTTTTTTAATACTACTTTATGCTTATACAAAGTTTTTTTACATACTACTTACGCATACTTTATACCTATATATGGGCTGATTATACTTGTTTAAGAAGCTTATAGAGAATAAATCAGTTATCATGGAAACGCCAAATATCATAAGTGTACATTCTAAAACTGAAAATGAATGACACAAAGAAGGGAAGGAAAAAAGAACTGAAAGTGGTCTCCCCCAAACCTTCTCGCATACTCTCTAATAAACAAGAGAACGTTTTACATGGTATTGACGTGCAATTGTTTCGAAATATCAAATTTTGGCGTGAATTTAGTATTTTTACTGAATGCATTGAGTCATCCTTAGCGAGTTATTTGGCGAAAATCCTTAACATGCGGTTAATGGTATCAAAAAATCAAATTTTAGTTTCAGACAAGTTTTTCACAACCGTTTGAATCAAAAAATTTGTGACAAAACAAAAATTTGATATATATATATATATATATATATATAAGTCATTGCGTTTTTGAATTATTGCATTTACATATTTCTTAAAGTATAGACCGACAGACTGTGAACCCGTAATTGGAAGTCACTAAAACTTTGACGGATGTCTACACTATAGATATTAAATCTGTGCATCAAAGCTTATCTATCTAGATTTCCTTTTGTTGTTATCGTGTTAACATATATTCGAACAGCCGAACAGACAGACTTTCTTAGAAAAGATTTTACTCAAAATATGATAGAAATCTGTAAATGTGGTGTAAATAACGTTCACCAAATTTCAACCTTTTAGCTCAAATGTTTTTATCTTTGTCACAGACAGGCTGATATTCTCCCGAAAAGTGTTTATCGAATTCAGGGAAGTCAAAGACGAGGATATTTGTCAAAATCTCGAGTTCCAATTTTTTTTGACGAATTCTATACTTTCTCTATGTTACTTAAATGAGAAACTAAAAAAGAACTAATTGAAATGGGTTTTTTTTCCCCATTTTTGACGATTAAGATATGAAAATTCGACTTTTTTTCCATATTTTAATAGTCGATAGGCATTTGATGAAGTTTTTAATTTTTTTGTGCTTATTTTTAATGTGCCTTCATTTTTAAATTAGTTTCTCTGACTGACATGATTGTATGCGTATGGAGATACAGAAGCAAAATTAAGGAAATATTAGCACAATGAATGGAGTGGCTTCTAAAATAACATGAATTATATATTTATCAAAGTTTGAAATTTAAAAATATTTTGTTAAATAAGCCATTAACATCAAATTACACAATATATTTAATTGAAATTTTATCAACCATTAATCCCAATGGACCAACTTGTTCCCAATTAGATTAGTCGTCTATAGATACTTCATTTTCTAAATTAGTTTTTTTTTTTTTTTTTATAGCAGGTAAACTTTTTGAAACAAAATGTGTCGCAATTTTTTTTTTTCATCGTAAAAGATGCCACAAATTTAAAAAAAAAAGTAAAATATCTATTTTTAGTTCCTTTCACGAATTTCGAAGCGCAGCAACCTTATCTTTCATATCAGTGCACCGTGGGAAGCAAAATTACGACTCTTTTACAGCATCAAATTTTCAGTAACAAAGCCTCATTCTGTTCTCTCCCAAAGTCAAAAGTGCACCACCAGACAGGAATCACCTATCAGATCGATTTCTCTTCTTTTAAAAATAATTCTGCTCGCATTCGTCTTTCTCTTCCGACTGACAAGGAACAATGACGAAACCCATTTGTTTGTATCGAAGAGAAGGTATATATTTTTAAACCTGTCTCAGAAACCCTAGACTCTATCGCCTGTTTGTTTTTTCGTCCTATGGTGTGTCCCTCAACGATCAGTTATTTTTACATTTCCTAGTGTTCAGCAGTGCCATCTTAGAGTGACACTTCTTTCTCTTTGGTGAACGATTGTGGTATATGTTTCTTCAACACTTTTTTCTCTCATCTGACGCTCTCGCTATGCGGTGTGCCACATCCTTAAAAAACTATTGATGGAATGTTTGAATAGAAAGACTCTTGAAAAACCTCTTTGTTTCCCAGCAGGGGTTCAATGCCCAGTGCTTCTTAGTCAGTTTTCAGCTCTGTCAGTTTCAAAGCAAACATACAGTTTGAAAAGATGGAGATTAAAATGAGTTCCTAGTGAATGCTCAGTAATATATCACTGTCTTATGAATTATTTGCTATCCACTGTTTCTACAAAATACAAAGAGATTTTGAACAACTTATAATATCACTGAAAGTGTACTTAGAAAAAGTTGTGTTTGTATTTGTGGAAGCATAAATAGGATAGACCATTAGACTTAGAACTACTACATTCGATATATTTTGGAATACTATATACAGCCGTAAAAAGTAAAAATCATTGGCCTTTAGAAATTATTTTTGAAATTATAATTAATTAATAATGAAGGGAAATTTTGAAGTTTTTGAGGCGTAATTTCTCAAAATATTTCAGCACACATTTGACTTTTTCAATTTCTTAAATATTATAAAAATATAACTTTCTAATGACACTGCTGAGCAATTTTTTTTTCTGAATTTTGACCAATTTCTATAAATATTTTTTCATGATTTTCAACAATGAATTTCATTATTTCAAAGAAATTTATGTCGTTTTTTTTGTTTCATTAAATTCCTGAAAGCAATAAAAGAGAATGTTATTAGTAATATCAATGTTATTATTATTAATTTATATTTAAACCCTTTCTAATGGAAATGAATTTCATGACATCGTAGCACTAGCAAAACTGAAACTGTACGGTTCATTTATTTTCTAATCTTCGAGGTATTATAACCACTTTTTTTATTCGCCTACACAAATATTAAGTAGAATCCTTCTACTTTATTTTTCAATGATTGAAGAAAATCACGTGATTAAATATTTCATGAAACAATGAAACCAAATTGAATTTTAGGGCAACAATATAATCTACTGCTATAAATTGGGTAAAAAAATATTAAAATAATTGTCAATATTCAGGAAAAATTTGCATAATTGTTATTATTAAAAACACTTTTTTTTTACATTTTGAAATAATGCAACAATGTTTTCATTTTTATGCTGCAATAATTTCAGAAGTTATCTGCCAAAAACCATCAAAACATAAACGTAACTTTTAATTAAAATTCCTTTTAAAAAAAGCATAAAAAGATATAAAAAAATTTCAAAAGAATTAAAGTTTGAAAAAATTTGAGACAGTAAAATTAAATTTTCTTCTCAATTCGCCTGAGTATAATATTTCGTAAGCAACAATCAAAATTACACAGTTTATAAATCTATCATCTTCAAAAATAATTCTAATTAGAATTCATTGGAGAGCAAGCAAATAATTTTCTTTAAAAGGGACGAAAATTTAAATTTTCATCTAAATTCAAGTGATATGAATAAAAATTCGCCTTTCTATTTGACCAAAAAAAAGCCCTATAATGAAGAATACACCGGAGTCAATAAATACGAATACATTTGCCAAGTAGATTTGTAGGACAAGTTTAAATTAACCCACAGCTTTGAACTGAAACAAACCTCAATATAAGTTGCCACGAAAATGCTTAATTAAAAAGAGTATAAATAAAAATCATTTAATGTCACTTCAATTATTTTTCAATATGTCTAACAAGTTAAGTTTCAACCATAGATCATATTTTTAGTGTTGAAAATCGAGAGTTTCAGTTGAGAAAATGGAGCGCTATCTTTACGGGAATGGTTTTCAACAACAAAAAAAATGGCTTAAGTATTATAGAGAAATGATCAAAGTTCCAATAAGAGAATTTTATAGTTTTGACTTGACAGTATTGTATCATTGTGTTACTTTTGAAAAATCTCATTTTCAGAGGTTAAGTAAAGATAACAATAGGTCTTCCAATTAAATTCCTTTCTTCTCTTCATCTGATAAATAAAATTAGGGTCGTATTTGAAAGGATTAGTTGAAAGTTATTTCAATTCATATTTGTATACTAATTAAAACTTACTCTGTATCTAAAATGAGCTTCATATATCCTAAAAAAACCTTTTGATGACAGTAAATTCTCCATTACGAGTCTTAATTTCTTCTTTGCTTTTTTAAAAATTTTATTCATTTAATTAAATTCTTTCTTTTTATAGCGATAAAAAAATTACAAAGAACAATTTCCGAGACAAATGTCACTCCACGGTAATAAAATTTTACTGAAATGCATTATAATCTAAAATAAAAATATTTAAAAGGGAGGAAAAAAAACATCATGTTGCCAATTATGAAAATGGGCCAACAAACTATTTACAAAAATTATTTAAATACAATTCGGCGGTGACCTTGGTAGCTGAATCAGCACCACAAATGTCTTCAAAAATTAGAATAACTAAAATAGAATTTTTCCTGAAGATAAATGCGAAGCAAAAATAAAGAAATGCGTCTGTCAAGAAAATATACTGTTCCAAACAAAATTACGTTTCTTCTCCTAAAAATGAATTATTCGCAATCACACAAAAATATGGAAATTATCGACCTTTTATCCCTTCTTCTATCTCAAAATCTGTCTTCTTGACAACGTTTCTAAACGATCTCAACAGTTTCTTACACCTTTTCACTAAAAGAATAACATCTTATAATCTTTTGAAACTTACCTAAAGAACCTCTACTCTCTTTCTTAAATACCCTCTCATCAGGTGAAATGACTGCGCACACTTCTTCACTCCATGCATCAGTTGCTATAAGAAAATGATTGACGTTAAAGACGGGAATTTCAACTAATTTACATAAATGTGGGAGCAGTTCTATCGCCTACAACGTCATATTAACGAGCATTTGATTGACACCTTCGATTTGCCTTTACGTACGACCCCGGAAGTGCTTTAAGCCTGATACCGAAGACTGAAGGTGAGGAGGACAGATACTTTTCTATCAAACTTTGCTCACTGCCCATAATAGGGTTTTATTCATGCTTGTTTTGGGTTTGTTATCTGAGCTACTTACAAGGGATTAGAATGAAAGTTTTATTTGGTTTGGACTTCAGAATAACCTAGTATATGAAATATTTGTAATGCCATATATTGTAATTGCGAGCGATGGGTTTTGATATTAATTCTTAGTTCATTTTTGACTTTCAAATAAAAAATGGGCAATTCTGAAATTTTGTATCATTCGATGTCCTTGGAAAAAGATAGAAAGGATCCCGTTATAATTATTGTAAAAAACTTTTTTTGTTGTCATTTTAGAAAGCAATGGCTAGTCCTATTTTGTAAGGCGGTCAATAGTATTTTAATACAAATTTTTAAGAAGCATGTCTCGCTTCTGAGAAAAAAACAACTTTACAATTATCAATTTTCAAATGAATAACTTTGAACATTTAAATAAAAAATGTTAAAAAAATTAATAACATCTGATAATAGTAAAGAAACTATCAACCAAAAAAAAGTCAAATTTGATTCAATTTTGCTGTTGTCTTGCTTGAATTTGAATTTTCATATAATTCTTTGCTTATTATTATTATTGTGTAATTTATTTTCTTTAATATTTTTATATTAATTCTTATCTTCAAAAGTCTCAAATTCTTGGAATTTTTCGGGTCACGAGAGGTCAATACTTAGATGAAATCAGACCTCACAGGAAAAAAAAAATCCCTGGTTTGAATTCCCACCCGAGGGTGACCCTTGAAAATGTCTTCAAGACCGATTTATCAATTTTTTTGTTCCATTTTAGCATTTAAACTTAATATTTATTTCTAATTTGATCTGATAAAGTGCTTCGCCATAGTGAAAATGCTAAAAACTAATACTTCATTAAAATAAATCCAAAGTTTACAGAAAATTGTTTTGCTTAAATTTTTGTTACCAGTTAAAATAAATTATTTTAGAGTATGAAATATTCTCAGTATATTGAAAAATCATGCAGCTCATTAAATAATAAATAAATAAATAATAATAAAAGCAATAGTAAGTCATTGCTAATAAATAAACTCATTAATTCGCATACTTAAGCTTATATATTTCCTTTGTTCTTTTACCGAAATTTGTCTTTTAGAATCTTAAAAACTCTTTAATTTAAAAAAAAAATCGGAATGTTTTAGAAGGATTTAAGAATAATAAATTTTAATAAAATTTTAGCCTCATGGCTATTAATTTAAAATGTGTTCAAATGGGCAAGATGAAATTTTGAAAGTTAATATTTGAATATAAAAAGAGTATTTTGCTTTCGATTTATTTAGGAAACATGGATTAATAAAAATAAATTTTAGATTATTAATTATTTCATTTTAAATAGAAAAATGAATTAATCATTTGTTAAAATGTTAGTTTGAAAATTCTTGATTTCAATGTTTTAAAGAAGGACTTCCAAGAAATACTAAATTATATGATTAAATCGTAAGATACTGCTTTATTAAAATGCTAAAAATTAGCTGGAAAAATTTTATTTTTTAAATATTTTTTATTAAGTGCTAATTTAATCTTCTTTAAATTTAATAGTATTTTTAAAATTATATTTACTTTTTATGATACATTTTGTTTTAAAATCAATTAGTCCCATATTATTTTTTCTTTTCTATTGTAAGTTCTTTGAGAATCAAAATAAAATATAAATTTATATTAAAACAATGCAAGAAAACTTATTGACTATGTTACAATAATACATCAAGTTGAAATTCTCAAGTGCTACATAGTAAGCTTAGAAAGCTTTTTATGTTTCCTTATTTATTTATCAACTATTCTTGAGAAAAAAAATTTTAGAAGTAAAACTAAACTAAAACGATATGAAAAAATCTATGGATTGTATGACAATGTTACTTTAAATAGTATTTAATTATCACTATTAAGTAGTTTTTTTCATAACTCTTTCTTTGATAATAATTTGATTTTTTTCAATTAAGTTGTTAGTTATTTATGAGACAAAAACACAGCTTTTATTTTTGAGACAAGTAAAGTATCAAGACGATGCGAGAAAATTCAGTGGTTAAGTGTTAATACTATATTCCCGAGTTTCGAATTTTTTGATTCAGATGAAACTAATCAATATATGTTTCATAATGTGTGAAAAAATGTAAGAAAAGTTATTAAATTTCCAAATAACTTTTTTTTTAAATTTTCATACAAATATTAAATATTTTCTGGAAACTGAATTTTTAATGCCTTTTTATCAGTGTATCTATTATTCTTAAGTTTAATAAATATTAAATATGCATTCTACTCAGAAATATTTCGTAATAGTATTCCTACTTAAAAACACAAATTTTTAAAATATTTCAAAGTTATTGATTCAGATAATACTTCTTGAAACACGTTACTAAACATATCAAGAAATGTCAAAAAAGTTTTTTTTTTTTCCAGAGCTCAGATTCAGTAATTTTAGGAAATCGAATGCTTTTTAAATATTATGAAAATATTGTTCTTTATAATAAAGTTTCAAATGACGGTTTAACTACAAGCTGTTACTTTTTCTTTTAAAGTCTGGTCTGTGCAATGATTTATAATAGAATTAATAGAAAAATAATGGAGGTGCTATTTAATAAGTGATTAATGAAACTATTCATTTGTAAAATTTTTGATTAAGAGAGAAGAGATTTTTAGTGAATTAATTTTAACTAAAAAGCTATTTCTCTAATTAATTATTTAGAATACCCAATATGACTTCAAAATTATATCCTTTAATGATTTTTCAGTCATCCTAACATGCATTACAAAGGCATTCGTAACTTTTTAAGAAAATAACTCAGTAGTACACGATTGTTATGTTTTTTTAATGGCTTATTTTTCAAAAACGACGTCATAAGGCGGTAGATATTTCAATTCAAAAATGATTTAGCAATTTTGAGCAAATTAATATTCATTTCAGCTACTAAATACAAAAATTGTTTCTTATAACAATTGATGTTGCAGTTTTTATTTAAGAATAATACTGCATAATGAAAAGGCAATAAAATTCATATGATGCAATGTTTTTATTAGGAATAAAACGTTCTTTTAAAATAAAAAGAATTCCTTTCATTCTTTATATAGATTTAAATAAGCTCTGTGGGGGAAAAAAACTACATCATCGATTATTATATACCTTAATGGTTTACTTTTAAAAAGCAATACCACACAATTCATCAAATATGAAAGCAATTCAGTTATCTTTATCCAATTATTAATCATTTCAGCTTTCAAATACCAACAAAAACATGAAAGGCAATGAGCAGTGAACAATTTCTTATGACTCTTGATGCATAAAAAAAAGCGAATCCTTGCACAAACCCTCTTTATTTTGAATTAGGATTTAAAATAAAAACCAAAGAAACTAATAAAACTCGACACTATGTACCTCTTTTACCGCCAATCTTCGTCTCGTTTGGTGTATGAGCAACAAAATACGACCACTAAATTTTCCACTCGGTAATAAAAGCAGCCTTAACCGAAACCCGAAGCTGCCGTGGTTTCGGGAAAACTTTGCGCTTCCGTCCGCTATAAAAGTAGTTCTCCGGTTACTTAACAACTGCCAATGGAACGTCCAAAATGGCGAAAATTAGGACTCGCTAACTGCTCGTAAATGTCGCCGGCACTTTTCATGACAAGGGCTCGTAGGCAAACTGAGGCTGTACGAGAAATTTAAAAAATGAATGGTTTCTTTTTTTCTGAAGTTGTTGTTTCTATTCAGAGTAATATGGTATAATGAAATAACAATAAAATTCATGCGACTCAATATTTTTATTAAGAACTAGTTGGTATCCGGCGCGTTGCTGTCGCAGAAGAAATAGTTTTGGAAATATTGTTTAAAATTTGAAATATTTATCTTGTTAAATTAGAAATAATAGAAGGGATGATATTTATTTCCTTGTCGACATTGAATATATTCGTTGAAATTGAACGATATATAAAGGAAAAAGGAAAATAATATTTTTTTAACTTTATTATTCAAGTATACTTTAGGGTATACGATATATATATTTTTTCCCCGCTTTCAGCAAAATCAAATAAATTTTCTGCCTGTCCGAGTTGTGAGAATCCAACATACATAAATTTTCTAGGTACAATACATAAATTGGCACAGTTTTATCGCAATAGGATGAACTATACTGCAGAGCATAAAGTATGATTAAACAAAAAATCATTTTTACATATTTGATATAATAATTGTACTATGTCTATAACCTTCGCGCAAGTGCAAGCAATAAGTTGTTAAGATTTTATCGCGATCGGATGAACGGTAAGTTTAAACGCAACAGGATAATAATTAGTCATTCTAAGCCTTTAAAAAATCAAAGAAAATATCAAGACGATGAGATAATCCATCCCATACTATATATATATGCAAGTCATATAGATATGCAAGTCAAATTCGTCAACGCCGGTTGATAGTATTAAAACAAACATCTGCTGCTTGTTGCAGCACAATTTCAAAAAACAAATTATTGCCATACATGTATATCTGCATCCTTCAGTACTAAGATGGAGATTACCAAAACTTCAGTACAAAGATGCAGAAAAAATTATCAGATGAGTTATCTTACCACTTCGAAATCCTTCGCATTTCTGGAGAGCTTCACATTGAATTCTTACAATTATATTGAATTTAAACTTTCAACTGTTATTTTTTATTTCCGATGAGAAACAAGGCTGTACTTTTTTTTACAAGATTCACAAAATTGAATATTCATTCATAATCCACCTGTATATAAAATCCAAAATTCAACATTCTACAATTATGCACATTAATTCTAGGGATGCCAAACAAGCGTAGAAAAGTGTTCCCATCATGTATTCTTCCTTATTAAAGGAATAATAAATCGGGAAATATCTTATTTTTATCTTTCAAAAAATACTTGTTAAATTTTTAAATAAATATTTGCTTCAGCTTCTAGAAATGTGAATTCTTACCCTGAGTGAGGTCGTATATGAATTGTTCAATTGAACCGATTTTTTTGTGCCATGAAACCAAGACTATTCTAAATGCGTGAATTCCGAGGTTGATAAGCCATTGCCGGCAATTGCATCTGTCCCTTATTCTTCAATATTAGATTGATAATAATTTTATAAGGCCTATTTTTCGAAAGGAGCCTATTATTAAATAAAAGTGGAAATGGAAACCATACTTTTAACTTAATGTCCGAAAAAAAGCAATATTTTTTCACAATTTTAACCTTGCTAATGCACACGATAGAATTGGTTGGTAAAGTTAAGAAATTGATTTGGATTTCTCACAAAAAAAGTAGTTACAAAGACTTTATGAAATTAAATTTTTTAAAAGTCAATAAAATTGGAGAAAAAGATTTTTTAATGAGCAAGTATAAGGAAATCATTTTAATAAAATTGCAATAATTTTTTTTGTTTCTTATTTATTTTCAAAATAAACCTTATTATTTTTTTTTGAAGAAATACATCTTAAATAGAAAAATATACGATATTAGAACTATGTTACGAATAAAATTTAAAAATTTGACTTACAAATTCATACTAGTATATAATGTATGATCCGAAATGCAATATTTAATTCATTATATCATGCCGTATAAGACAAAAGCATATGGATTTAGTTTTTGTTTCCATTTATATCAACATATGATGTCTTAATATTTATTTACAAGTGTGTGTGTGTATGTATATTATAAAGTTTCAATTTATGAGGATTGCTACATATAGAAATGCTTCTTGTGTTATTCTTCTCTCCGCCCCCCCCCCCGCTTAAAATTATGGACCTTGAGGGTGTGAATACCTTGCATGATATTGGTAAACAATAATTATAAAATATAGATCTTTAGAGATAGAATTTTTAGATTTAGATCTTTATAGATCTACTATTTTTACTGAATCTATCACGAGAATATGTATTTTGGACACAAATTTGGACATAAGTATCAATATCGTCGATTTTAAATTTATATACCAAATTTTATTTTCCTAATTTTTGGTTTTAAAGTTATTCAGTTCCCCTGTACAGCTAGTTCGAACAGCCAACCAGACAGAATTCCTGCAATTATATCTCATTCAAAATTCGAATGAAATCTAGAAATTTGTAAGTCTATATACCAAATTTCAGCCGTTTAGCTCAGAACATAGAGTTATCGTGTTCACAGACATAATGTCAAAATTTGTGTTTTTAGGACTTTTAAAATATGTGGAGGTACATCAAAATCTCGAATTCGAATTTTTTGACGATCATAGATTTTGATTAAACTTCACATACGAAAAAATAAAAAGCTAACCGTATCTTTACGCTTTATCATTAAATTTTAGCTAGACAAATTTCTTCTGCGAGAATATGACATATTTTGTAACTTAATTTAAAATATCAAAAAAATTATCAACCTTTAGTCCAAAATTCAACAAAACGTAATTCCATCATAGCAACATTAGTCGCCTACTTTAGGAAGAACAAAATATTTAATATAATTTCGTTTACTGAGCACTTTAAGTTTTGAAGTTGTGATGTTCATAAACACTTGAATAGACAGTCAGCCTTTTTATAGGCTTAGTAAAAATTTTGACATTTAGTATCCACATAGATCTAGTTTCAGCTGAAATATACACACAAAAAAGTATGGACAGATGGAGTGATTTCGCCCAAAGTTCAAAATCTAGAATATTTGACACTAAATCCGCCTACTAAATTTCATTAGTCTCGCCCTTTTTAAATTATTGTCTTCACAGCCGAATAAACGCAAATCTAATATTAATTCCTTAGCGCCTAATACTTGTAAATTGCAGGTTCAAAACCAAATTTCTCAAAAAAAAAAAAAAAAAAAAAACATGCATATTGAACAATCTCGCTTTTTTTTTTTTTTTTTTGTATATTTCGAAAAAGAAAAAGTTTGAAAGATATGAAATAAGAAATATAACAATATAAAAAAAAATTATAATAAGTAAAACAGGTGTTCGCCTGTGAAGCACAAAAGTTCAAGTGAAAACATTCGTTTGTATGTGATAATATCATTGCAATACATACGAATTAATGGACTAGATTAATGTTTCCAGCATAGAAACTAAGAAGGAATATAGTCTTCAGATGCTCAGCCCCTCATACACCTAACGCGAAAACGACATCAAAATTACCACTTTATGACGATATCGGCGTAAATTTACGGCCGCGAGCCATCATCCCACCCTCGTAAAATCCGAACCATCCTTTCAATTAGCCGTTATATATAGCCGCGAAGAACCCTTTCATTAACCCTTTCAGTGGCGGAAACATGCGAGAAGTAGACCACCGTCAATCTGATTGATTCATGGATCTGCCTATTTTCAGGGATGTGCCTCGCCTTCGAATAAAGCCTCCACATGGAACGTTCTTCCTTTGCCAAAGAACACGGTTTGTTCTGTCTGTTCTGCTTTGTTCCTTTCCTCCCCTCCCCCCCCCCCCTGCCACGCTTCTCTCCAGATCGTGCGTTAGTTCAGCTCCTGTTTAAAGATATGGCTTTGTCTTCGCTCTTTAAAAAAGCTTCTGTTCTTCGGTATCGGCGGGATCTCTTTTAGATGTCAACAGCGATATAAACTTCACAGCCAACATTCCTTTTGGTGCTGTCTTTCTAAAGATGGATTCAGTTCGTAAACAGAGATCTTGTTTTGTCAAACGGAGAGAATGGGGTTTGTATTCTGGTGGAAGGCATACGTGGGAGGGATCAAAGAGATTCACACACTCTCGGAAAGTGGGTGGAAATGGATCTCGGATTTGACAAATGTTGGATAATATTAATTATTTCTATAAAATGATCTCGCTGTAATTTTTTATACATTATTTAATGTGTTTATTTCTTCTCTGAGATATGACAGAAGGGTTTTAAATATAGTCATTGAGTACTTGATAGTTAGGGACGTAACGTTCGTTAATGGCGTCAGTAATCGAGCATGAGGTAAATAGAATCTGGAACATGATATAATTTATTTCGCTTGTGAATTATATTTGATATTGCTGAAACTTTGCTATATTTGATTTGCACATTAATATTTTGTTTTCCTAACGCCGACTAAAACTGACCTCTCGGAGTTCTATATACAAGGAATGGAAAGATACCTTAAGTATCATTCCACTTCGACAAATAGTACTTAACACGGTTCTCATCATTTCACTCGGACAAATAGTATTCAATACGGTTCTCATCATTTCACTCGGACAAATAGTATTCAACACGGTTCT
>JAPMOR010044131.1:207792-220017 GCA_026543865.1 Argiope aurantia
TATATATATATATATATATATATATATATATATATATATATATATAGTAAGTCTTTCTTCAGATTGATTCAAATCAAAATTTGAAAGAAACTACAGCTTTAGACAAAAGATCATATCCAAATTTCATTGACTTAAATTGCTGCATTTATATACGTGGAAGTGCAGACAGACAGACAGTGAACCCTTTGACATATCCGTTTTAAAATTTGATATTTATATTTTAGATGCTACACCTATGAACAAAATTTAATTCACTTTAGCTCTTTATGTTTTGTAGTGACCGAATTCACTTGCGTCGAACAAGAATACATACAGAATTAATCTGAATGGATTTCATTCAGATGTACAAACTTGGTTGTAATAACCTATACCAAATTCCTGTAGTGTAGTTCAAAGTGCTTTTGAATTATGGTATTCAGAGAAAGACATAATTTTAAAAAAATATGCTTTTTGGCCTTAGAAAAATCTGAAACAAAATTGGCCAAGCTCTCGGGTACCAACTTTTTGATGATTACAAAACTCCTGTATGCTTCGTATAAAAAAATTTAAATGAAATTCCATAATTGTTTTCTATGTCACTGTCTCTACGATTTCAACACAAGCCATAGTTTAGACTCGAAACCTCTATAATACATACAGAATTTTCCGTTCATCTGAACTGCAGCAAAAACATTTCATTTTTTTCTACATTTTGTTGATAATTCAATTTTTACTTTCTCATATACAAAGTATAGAGACAGTATAGTAAATGTCAAAAAAAAAAAAAATCGAAGTCGAGATTTTGACGAATCTCAATATTTTTTACCAAATTCAAAAAAAAAAAAAAAAAGTTTTTGCATTAAGCTTATCTGCGAAAAAAATAACTCAGAAACCCATTGAATAAGATCGATAAAATTTGTTATGTGGACTTTAAACAAAATATGTAAACAAAGTATCCATTTGAGAAGATCTGCCTAACTTTTCACATACAAGTGAACTCTATAACTACAAAAAGTTAAAGAACTAGATAAACAAAATTTGATGCAGGTTTAGAATATAAAATATAAATTCTTAGGAAATTTCGAAACAAGTCTGTCAAAAAGGTGTCCGTCTGTCGGTTTATTCTTTCATATGCACGTAAACATAATAGTGCGATGAATTAAATCAATGAAATTCAGCGTGACTTAAATCGTAGTTCCGTCACAAATGTTGTGAAAGCAGGGAAAAGACGTCAAATGTACATATTTGCATGATAGAATCACTAAAATTGAGTTTCATGTCTAAGTTGCATTTATTAGTATTTGTTTATTGTATTATTATCGTATTTATTATTATTTATTTACTGTTTTATTACTGCATTTATTACTAGTTCTTATCATGTGAGAACATGATGTTGCTTTGATTTGAGGTTTTTGAAGCCTCAAAATGCGTAGGCAGCAAATTGGCGATTTATCGCTTTTGAGACATCAATTTTTCGCTTTTAGGGTTATTAGAAAATAATGCAGAAGGTTGTTACATTTGGCGATTTATCGTCAACTAAAGTTACAACTTGGCACAACTAAAGACATTCATGGCCTTATCCAAGGTTCAAATCCATTATCCAATTTTTATGTGATTATAAGGTGTTAAGCTCTTTATTGGACTTTATGCGAGGAAACTTCGGGTGACTTCTCCCATTGATTTCTAAAAAAAATCTATTATTAGATATTAAATATCTTTTTTAATTTGATACTAAAATGAAATATTAATATGTTTCACGATTTTTTTTTAGAAAAAAAAACTTTATTTTTAATCAGAATCTTTTACCTATTTTTTTAAAAACTTAATGCTATGATTTTTTTAAGGAAAAGTGCATTGAAAGCTAAACACAAAAAATAAAAATAAACAGTATCATTCAATTATGATTTTATTTCATTATGTTTTTTTATTCTTTACAATTACATGATACAAGAATCATTTATAATTATCACATAAGAATTCAATTCTCGTGCATTCCAAAGTTCAGATTGCAGTGTGACTAGCTATACACAATTAATATTCTTAGTAATTGGAATGTAACAGGAAAATTTCACGCAAATCGCAAAAAATATTTTTTTCAAAACAAAACAAAAAATATTATTAACTTTTTTTTAATTCTACTCAAAGACAACAAAAAACATAGTTCAAATTTTAAAGACACAAAACAATTTTTAAAAAACCATGATACATGTTTTAAATCATGTAATAAAGCAACTAATAATATATTTTGAAAAAGGAAGAGGAGACTTCTCTTGTCGTTTGAGGAAGCATCTACAGTTATATTTGACTTTGTTTTCAAAATATAATGAAGCTAGTCTGTACAACCACGTGGATAAACATACTTTTTGACATTCCTTGAACTCCACCTGTACTCATTAATTTTGTTCCTTGTAATTTAAAAAGTGGCCACGCTGTTGTAAAGCATAAAGTAATTTTATATATGTAATGTTCGTCATTTCTAATGCTACAAATTATTCAGATTTTGATTTATTTTTAAAAAAATGAATAATTAAAAGTCTTCATAGCTCTTGCGCTGATATTTATTTGATATTAAGAAGTAACAAATATTCAAAATTTTGTGTTTATTTTATTTTTTATCGGGGATAGGTTGTCAAATTATAATGTTGTAATAAAAAATTAAATTGTATTTGTATTCAAAAACTCAATTTGCTTAGAAAGTTTTTTGTTAAAAAAATTTTTAAGAACAAACATATGAAAAGCACTTGTTAAAGAAATCGATGCTTGTAACGAATACCTTTCAATTCATTATATGCTAGAAAACGAGCATATTGCATTAAAAAATAAACGTCGCTGTAATGTCTGAAATTTTCCAAAAAAATTATTATAATTTAATAATTATTTATTTACATTTATACAAAGAAAATAATAATTTTATTTTAACAGCATAATAAATATGCATATGTAAATATCAGTTTTTTTCAAGAAATCCGATGAATATTTCTGTGAAAAAGCACTTTTTTATAGTTTTGAGAATTAAAGCAATGTAAATGAATCTTCTAAAATTTAATTTGAAATACTAAGTTTTAAATTATATGTAACTTTAAATAAAAATTAAAAGATGTTACTGATCATATCACAAATTTTTCCCGAAATGGAATAAAGTTTCACTCTAAAAGTCAATATAAGTAACTTTGAGAGTTGAAGCAAAGCAAGCTTAAAGTTCCAAGTTTAAGTAACAAAGGATTACTTTACTTTTTGCTTAAATTTAATTAAAAAATAAACGCATATCGTTATGAGTATGATAAAAAAAAACTATCGCCATTTCTCTTATTCTTCTGGTATTCAAGCCAATTAAAGCTTCAGACCTTAATTATTTTTAAGCATTTTGTGGAAGCTCAATAATTTTCATCTCAAGAATTGCGAAATTATTTTATTAAATGATTTAATTTTCCTACTAAGCAATTTTCTGAGCAATGTATACTTTCTCTTTCTACAAAATGATTTTCTTTTTCCTTATACAAGAAATGAAATTCGATTTAATATTGAATAAATATTAGGAAGCAGCGGTGTCGCATTTTCCTTCTCTATTATTGGACGAAAGACAGAATGCCATATCCTAAACGATAAACTTTATGTCGCATTTGGTAAGTTGCCAGTTTCAAAAAGTAAGTAGGGATATCAGTGTGTAAAATAGGGAGTATTAGAGCTACTTTAAACGATTTACAATATGAAATTCTACTAAATTTTCTTCTAAGATACTAGAAAAGGTAAAAAGGATTTCGATAATTCAATGTTGCTACATTCCAGATATTATTTATAAGAGGTTTTCAATCAATCATAAAAATGCAGTTTTAAAACGATCATTTTTCGGATAAACCTGGTTTTATCTATTAAGCATAATACCATGAATCAGGCTGTTAAGAATTTATCT
Source organism: Argiope aurantia (assembly GCA_026543865.1). NCBI lineage: Eukaryota > Metazoa > Arthropoda > Arachnida > Araneae > Araneidae > Argiope > Argiope aurantia. The sequence goes on from JAPMOR010044131.1 coordinate 211,682, forward strand.
TTTGTAAAAGAAACACATATTGATTCTTGTTAAGCTTTATTTGATACGGTAAGTTATGGAAAAAAATCTGTTATTCTAAAGAATTTTTTTTTGTTAAATTTAAACCTTGAAATGGCTTCTAAACATATTTTTCAGGATAATAAAATTAAATTATTCCAATATCAGAATTGCTAATAATTCTTCAGCAAATTATTTTTTATCTTTTTAATTGAATTTTTAAAATTTCTTTAGTTTAAAATTTTTCTTTTTCCAATTGTAAATCTTTAGTAATTCAACGATAAAAAACAGCTATAAATGGTTTTTATGCTTTCACGCTCACATTATTTAAACAAAGTATATATATTATAGTATATATATTATATTAGCAAAATTAGACCATATAATTTGACATAATTATGGTTATAACATAAAAGATATACAGAAATGAAATCTACGTAATAAGAATTTTATAAATATATTTAAAAAAATAAATAACAAGTTTAAATTTATAAATAACACTTTTATTATCATAGTTTAATTACAATGTTCTTAGAATTTTCCTAACTTTTTTGGAAGTTGAAAGCGTTTTTCCTAGGTTTTTTTATATAATCTTTACAGAAACAAATTAATCAAATGGAGTCAGCTCAAGCTCACAGGCTGCAAAAGAGTTCCACTAATATAATTATGGAATCCATTGAGAAATTGGAAATGGGAAAACATCCAGGTATAAAAGAGCGTGCAGATAGATGTTAGAAGTATAAAATGACTCCTTTAGTTCTAGAAACATTGATGATTCACCGGATCAAAATGAAACGAATAAAATAAATATAATAAAACAATAATTATGTTTTTATTCTTTTGTAGCGAAATAATCGTAAACATTGTTCAGATATACTGAGATATAATAAATTTTTTTTATCAGAAATGCTTTCATGAAAGAGTTCTATACTCTTATAAAGTAATTAAGTAGACCAATTTTTGTCGTTTGTTTCATATAAAATGCAAAAAAAAAAAAAAAAGTATTTAGAATGCAGGATTGAATATAATGGAAAATATGTAATAATAATTTATTTCTATGATATCGAAATTGTTAGATAGACTAAGGATCATAATAAAAAACTTAAACAAAAACCTTTATCTAATTTATCAGAATTCGTCAAATTATTATGGAAAAGTAAAGGATGGATAGATACTCTTAGTAATAAAAAAGTGGATTAGGAAGAAAGTGGTAATTCTTTCAAGATTTTAAAATAACGCTCGTTGCCACTTAACACAAAAAAATCAAAATTGCAAATGCAGCCTAATAGATAAAATAATTATATTTTTATTTCCTTTTTTAATTCTATTGTCTTTTTGCCAGGAAAAAATAGATGAAATTAATATAATTTTCAAAATTAATTTTCTTATTTTCACCATATGGCGAATAACTAAGAATATATATATATTTTTTTTAAATATCGAATACAAAAGAAAGCAATTCATATATTATTCTTTCATGTAGCATTCTTTCAATATGTTATTGATTTTATTATTTAATAAATTGCATCTCAATGTTGCGATGATTCGAGTTCAGGGGAAGTTATCTGACCTTGAAACGAAGTTATGTGATTACGGCATCCACTATCTTAAAGAATTCTATATAATAATATTTTCCTTAAATAATAGTTACATTGTATTCCTCATCGTCTAATAACTTATATTTAAGCTTAATATTCATCAAATATTAAGAAACATTGAGATGAGAAAATACTCTGGAAAAAATGGCAATAAAACAACACGAATTTTTATCGTAATTACACAGCCGAATTCTTTAAATGTTCATATATATATATATATCGCTGGTACTGAACAGCAGGCTACTCATAAATAGTTCGATATAAACGAAGATGTTTCACCGTACTTTTGCATGACCAGGCTTGGTTGCGTGGCCAAAGAGTTCCTATAAGGTAAGAGTCCTTCACTGGTCACTATCACACACATCGGATTAGTACCAGTACCGGCGGTGGTCACTGCATTGGCTACCTGGTGATGGGCAGCCAGTGCACTTGTCCCCCCACCGGTTGTTTGTTGTCATAATGGCTGATGATAATCCGCTCCTGCAGTCGTTAGGCCTAGACTCAGGTCGTTGAGGTGGTTTGAAATGAAGTTGTTCGGCAGCGCCACCGAGAGATCGCCGATGGGACCCAGGCGGAAGCCTGCCGCTGCAGCTGCAGCCAGAGCAGCGGCGGAGTGTCCCGCACCGCCTCCCGCGGAGCCTTGCGTCGGTCCGGCCGATACGAACGCTGGGTGGGTGGGGCTGAGTTTTGTCATTTCAGAACTACTGAACATGCCGTTGGAGCTATCACTGCTGCAGCATCCAAGAGGTGCAGTGTCCGAGTCCAGGTTCAGGGAGTGATGACCACTGTGCGGACCACTGTGATGGTTGTCCGAAGAAGATGGACGACGGTCGTTTTTATCAGAAGGGCTGCTATCTTGTTTGGTACTGCTAGTAGAACTAGGAGTTTTGGGTTTGTCACCTGGCTCCCTGAAAAAAAAAAAGATGAAAAATCTTGAATAACTCAAGGATTTGTTTTAAATATTGCATGTTTAAGTTCAAAATAAACTAAGCTTAATTAATCAGAAGTATAAAAATATATTTCACAGTTTGAAATACCTTACTTTAATACGAATACTAAAATATAATTCATATTTTAAACCTCAAATGGAAGGAAAATAATGGAATTTCAGCAGCTTATTGTGGCTCTTGGATCATTAGATTTATCACTTAAGTAATGCAGATTTTTATTTGATAGTAAAAATGAAATCTTATGTAAAGAAAATATCATAAATATTCATAAAAGATTCTAAAGTTTATAAAGATTATGGAAGCATGTGAAGTACTATTAATCGTCAAAATATGAGACAGAGATATGAAATGATCTGGTTAAGTGAAAATAATCTCATACTTGATGCAAAATTTGAAATTTTCTCATTAAAGTCACATTATGAAATTTAAATGTTATCCTGCATTTAAAAATAGCACAGATACAGTTTTTTGATTTCAGTGCTTTTTCACATATAGTAGTACTCTATAAAGACTAAACCTTGCTGTCAATGGGAAATAAATTATGATTATGAAAAATGCATTTCGAATTACAGTAAATCAATCTCAAAAATTCAAAATGATATATTTTTTTTTAACTATGACCAATATTCAGAGAAATATCATATCTAAGTTGTTTTTTTTTTAATGTTAATAGCATTGCTAAGTATGATAGTTATCTATAATTCTATCTTCAAATTTTTTCAATATTTAGAAACATAAAATTCTTCTAAATGATTCCTTTTAATTGTAATAATTGCAAATTTCTGTTAATTATTTTAAATTAATACTTTCTTTTGAAGTTATATTCTACTCTTGGGAACACCGCAAAATTTATATGGTAGAAATGAGATCAGACAAAATGTTAGAATTCCTTATCAAATCAATTGATCAATAGAAGCATTGCAGGAAAAATCAGATAAGAGCATATTAAGGAGAAAAAATTGCTTTAATCTCTACGAAAATGTTAATACTTGATAGAAAAAGCATAAAATTTGTTTAAATTGTACGAAATATAATATCATCAAAAAAAGTTTCAATTGAAAATAAAATTTAATAAAAAAGAATTTTGTAAACTGCAATACTTAAACATATGGATGATGAAACATATTTAAGTATTAAATTATGATGCTAAAAATCCCATGAATATTTGCTATATATTGGTGAAAAAAGAATCAAAATTTAAAGAGGACATCTAAAAATTAATAAATAGCAAAGAACAGTTATACATTAAGAAAAATAATTAATGCATACACTCAATCCCGTTACGATTTCAGAAACATTCACCATGAAACAGTAAGCAAGATAAAAGAATACTCATCACATGAAATTAAAAACGCTGCTATAGAAATGTTTTTGCTGCAACTGAATAAATTTTATATAAGGAATAAAATTTAGAAGAGAATATGGTGATCTGTGAGAATGATTAAGATTCAGTCTCACAAAATTTATATTTTGATATTGGCATTTTCTTGGCTGGTCTGGCAGTGGTAAGGACCCAATATCGCAATAAAAAGTCACGAGTCAAAAATCCATCCCCCCTGAAAATCATCGCAAAAGCAGACATAATGCAAATTAAATCCGTCAACCCGTTGATAAAATGAGGGTATTTAGAGAAAGAATGCCAGTTTAGGCGTCGTCCAAGACGCCTGATCATGGTTCAAAATTACTAATTGCAAGATCAAGTGCGTGAGATATTACGAACCAAAACAGGTATAACTGTAAATACCTTACTTGTTTTCTGACATGTATTATAAACAATCAACACGATTAATAAAGCTTTTAAAGAGTTAACTTTTAAATTCTACAATAATGAGGAATTCAAAGATTTTCACTCTTGGGCAAGGAAATTATCTTGTTAAGCACCAAATAACTTGAGAGGGGAATGAACTATATTATTGTTTGAAACTTGCTGTTCGATATTATACAATTTTATGCAATATTGCTCAAGAATATATATTTTCGCGAATACTGTATTATATTGCGCAATATTGTAACATGTCTAATCGTTACCCTGAACGAATAAATAATGTACAAAATATTTGAAATTAATTTTTTAAAGTTTAAAAATTTTGTTCAAGTATAAGAGTGATGAAAAGTTAAAGGGAAAGTTATGCTTCAGTTGCTAAAAACCTTGAAAATATCAGCTCTTAGTAAATTACATTGAATTGAAATAATTTTTTTTATTTATAATTAATTATTTTTTGTTTCTTTTTATTTTTCAAATTTTGGGATGTTGGTTAAACTTTTCTATCAACTTTTCACCCCCTCTTTAAAAAAATGGTTTTCACCAGAATAACGTTTATGATTCAGTCTATTATATAGGCCTAAGGTAAGGATATATGAGTTTTTTCTCTTAAGTTTTTATTTCCATGAGAAATTTTAACTAAAAATAAGCTTTCCACTAAAATAGTTTGTAGTTCGAATCTAACACATTAGTCTAGTAGTTTTTTTCTCTAAACTTTTGGTTCCATGGGAAATTTTCACCTAAAAAAAGGGAGAGGGGGGATTTCTACCAGTATAATGTTTGTAGTTCCAATCTAACACATTAGTCTTAGATAAAGATACATGAGTTTTTTCCTAAGCTTTTGGTTCCATGAAGAATTCACTTCGGTATCAGATTTAAGTGCAATGAGACAATTATAAATTGGAACAAATTGATCGACGCCTGATAGTGCGAAGCTTAACATTGTATTACAGGCAACAAAGCCCCATATTATCCAGGCCTTATTAATCATTTGGGCCGAAAATTCTCCCCCCGACCATTAATTTGAGAGAACGTCCGATTACTGGCAGTCAGCTCATCTATGTTCCTGACACCGATCCAAAAAGCGGTCCGGTTTCTACAGAGCTCTCCGAAACATTTCAGAGGACATGCTGATGCTGCTGACAGTGGGGCTGTTTACACGGCGTAATGACTTGTGATGCCGAATGCGACTGAATTAAAGGCGCCTTCCAATTCGAGAATTTATCTTTTCCAGACAACGTTTTTGTTGATGCCAGAAACGCCACTTGAATTCGAGGCGACCTTGGATGCGCGGTGAACAGCTGTCCTTTATTTATAAATTTTTTCTAATACTTAGTTGATTGTCAAAGAGGTACTTTTCTGTGCTGTCCTGCGTGAATGCGGTCCATGAAGGCAAAAGAAGGATGGTTCTTTGTATCGAGATTGCGGGGAGACATTTCTAGCAAAGTTGGCTCCCACTGTTGAAACGGTTGAGATCTCTTTCTTTCTTTTTTTTTTTCCATTTCTTTTTCTTTTGTCACTTTTTTTTTCTTTCTTCAAAGAAATGTTTCGGAACATAAGCGTGTTTGTTTAGTCTTGGGGGAAGTCGTTTCCACCAACACGGTTTGCGTCCAAATTGAAATAGGAGCATAACGAGGCATGTGAGTGTCTGAGTAGAATAATTGTAGTTACGAAAACAATAGGAAATGCGCTTCTCAGGTGATACATTAGGGTCAGCTTTCCAGCTTGTCTCAAAAAGAAAATGCCGTCAAGCAGTCAAACCATTGATTTCATGCCACAATTAGTAGAAATCTTACCGTGATTGAGATTCTTAAGCAAGTTTGAAGTATAATGATGTATTAAATGAGCATTTTTTCCTCCTCGAAAAAAATGCTGCTAAGTTGCTGATTTCATGCTATGATTCGTTTAAATTTCACTCCATCATTGATTCTTGGAGAATAATGATGCAGTAGAGTTGGTTTTAAGAAATGCCGTCAAGCAGCCAAACTATCGATTTCATGCCACAATTCTAGAAATTTGACCGTAATTCTTAAGCAAGTTTGAAGTGTGATGATGTGTTAAATTACTATTTAATTCTTCGAAGGAGACACAGTTAAGTTTCTGATTTCAGGTCGTAATTTGTTACATTATTATTAATCCGTTGAGTACAATGATATAGTAGAGTTGGCTTTAAAGCCATTAAGCAGTCAAACTGCTGATTTCATGAGACAATTCTAGAAATTGAGATTCTCAAATAAGCTTTAAATATAGTGATGTATTAAATAAGCTTGTTTTTTAAAAAGACATTCAACTAATTTGCTGATTTCCTGCTATAATTCGGTGAAATTCTTCTTCTGGGAGTATAATGATGCATTAGTTTGGTATCAAGTTATCTAAAGAAATGTCGTCAAGTAACCATACTATTGATTTCATATCACAAATAGTAGAAATTTTACCTAATTTAAGTCTTAACAAATTTCTACTGCTCTATGTAAGTTATGTTATTGCTCTATGTAGTTATTACTGCTGTATGTAGACTGCTATTACTGCTCTATGTAGTTATGCTATTGCTCTATGTAGTTATTACTGCTCTATGTAAGTTATGTTATTGCTCTATGTAATTATTACTGCTCTATGTAAGTTATGTTATTGCTCTATGTAGTTATTACTGCTCTATGTAGACTGCTATACATTACTGCTCTGTGTATACATTACTGCTCTATGTAAGTTATTGCTGCTCTATGTAGACTGCTAGTACTGCTTTATGTATACATTACTGCTCTATGTAAGTTATGTTATTGCTCTATGTAGTTATTAATGCTCTATGTAGACTGCTATTTCTGCTCTATGTATACATTGCTGCTCTATGTAGTTATGTTATTGTGCGATTACTGCTTCAAAATTCTGTCGAACAATAATAAACCCTTGATAAGTCTACAATTGAAAACTTCCAGAATGAATATAATATTTTAAAATAAAGCGAAGTTCCTGGTATCTCCTTGAAGCCTGGACCTTTCTGGAAATGCTCTTTAATCCCTCTATTAATATGCAATTCTGAGATGATTTGCAAATACTGAATGAAATGCGTTTACTTTAGGTGCAATTTCCACAGTATTTCTTGTTCTTTAAAAGAGTCCGATGTGATAAATATTTTGAAAGATATATATTTTTTTCATACTATTATTACTAAATCACAAGAAAAATCACGGACTCTCATGATACAATCTGATGTAATCACAAATAAACCGCATTGCAATCGTCACGTCCGTGGAACCCTAATAAAGAAGTATGTCCTATCATCGACGAAGGGACCATTAAATAGTCAATACTACTATTATTTTACCATATGCGATACTGAAGATCGATTCTTTTTTTCAAAGCAACTTCTCATGTTCATGTCCTCATGCTCAAAAATCCCCAGTATTAGCAAGAAAGAGAGGGAAAACTCTCTGCAAACAATAAATGTTTGAATACATAGCTAACATGTGTAAGAATTATTTTTATTGATTGTAGACATCATTAAATTATTATAAAATCATTATTAATATGCTCAAAAGTGCTTAATGGTCTGGGAAGCGAGTTCGCAACATGAAAATTCGTCGTGTGACATGCAAATGTTTCTGGTACACTCACGAAATAAGATAGAATTGCACAGTTAAAAAGATTTCTGAATGAGTGTACTTGACACTGAGTCAAGATTCATCATTAAATTATTATAAAATCATCTTTAATAAATTGAAAAAAGGTTTAATGAATTACGAATCAAAGTTGCCACATCAGGAATTCATAATAAGATATAACAAATAATTCTAGTACACACATAAAATATGAGAGAATTGCACAGTTAAAAAGATTCGCGAACGAGTGAACTTGACATTGAGTAAATATTCATCATTAAATTATTACAAATCATCATTAATATGCTCAAAAATGTTTAATGGACTTTGAATCGAGGTCGCACCTTGAAGAAATCCCCGTGTCTCATAGCAAGCGTTTCTAGTACCCTCACAAAATAAGTTAGAATTGCTCAGTTAAAAAGATTCGCGAATG
>JAPMOR010044162.1:0-23583 GCA_026543865.1 Argiope aurantia
TTTTTTTCATCTGCCGCTGCGTCGTGCTTCCGCTTAAACATGAACAATGTGATGTTATTTAGTTGAATGAAGTGTTCGGTTTCGAAAATTGCATCAACGAATGAAGAAGTGAGCGGAACACTCACTATCATTGAGTGCAAAATTAGCACAAATGTTTCTACATCCTTAGGAATAGTTTTGCTCTATGATAATCATCATCCAATCGCACACTAAACAAGCGGACATATACTTGGTGGACACATAGATTTCGCTTCAACGGATTCCATCAAAAATCTAATAGCAAAGATGCACATATTTCTTTAACTGCAGCTGCAGTAAGCAAAAACTAAAAAATGAATTGATTACAATTAAAAAAACTTATTCACTGAACATTTTATAGTTAATGGTTTTATAGGAAATGGATTCTTTGATTATAAAATTGTGTATTAAAAACCAAAAAGGTGTTTGCTTTTTATTTGAAAAGGGAAAACTATAGATAATTGCTTTCATTATAATTCTGGAAAGTATCTGTTATAAAATTAGGCATTTAATACAATTTTTCAGTTGCAAGGGAGGAAAAAAAAAAGGTTATTTCTGATTATAACTTTTATGCCCGTCTTAAAATTATAGCTTCCGAATACACATTTTTCTTCTATGCATGGAATGCTTTGCAAATATTTGAAAATAAATATTAAGCATAGAAATACTTCTGGGATAATACTTTTATGCTTATGAATGTCTACATACTATTAATACCTTTATTAATTTGTAATAAAACTTCCACTTGATTCTTTCAACTAGCCTACTTCTTTCATCCACAATATGAATTTAACATGTCTTTCATCCAGAAATTACAAGGAAAAAATAATGTGTAATAATTTAAGTCCTTTTTATCTTAATTGCAAGCCCTGACGAAAGAAAACGTTCTTATAATTAAGCATGTATGCCACATGAAAGTGGTATTATAAACTTTGATTTTCTGCGTTTAAAAATTACGTAGATAAAATTATATGTATATCCCGTTTTATTTGCTATTCAAAAATTGCAAGGTAATTTACAAAAGGGCCAGAGTGCTAATTTAAATTTGTGTTCAGAATGATATTAAAACTTTTAATTTAAATTTTCTTTTTCTTTTTTCTACTTTATTATTTAATACAGAATTGCAATTCATTTTTGTTTTCTTAAATGCAAAGCAAGTACAATAATTGTCAACAAAATGCAACCGTATTAGACGAATCTCCACGTTTCTAACGTCCTTTAGCCCGAAAAATATTTTTAAATTTATGTCTGTCTGTTTGTCTTTGAACAGGATAACTCACAAACGCTTTGAGCTGGACACATGAAATTTGTTATATAGTCTCGGATTCAAATATTTAAATAACTGTCACCTTTTGAACGAACTTCTTTCGAAAGATGTTTGACTTTTCGAATACAAGTGAATTCTTTAATTTCAAAAAGCAAAAATCTACATAGATAAAATTTAGCACACAGGTTTAACATCCAAAATGTCGATTCTAATCAAATTTTGTAATGGGTCTGCCATCTGTCCGTCTTTATTTTCATATGAATGGCAAGAGTGCATAGTATTCGTATGACTGTAAACTCAGTAATTCGAAATGAAACTATGCAGGATAACTAAACTATATACACAATTATAACTAAACAACTGAGCTATGTAAACGCTATAACTCAGAAACAAAATGACTTAATTCAATGAAATTAATTAAATCATTTCGTGACTTAATTAATTTGAATATCTTGTAACTTCAACTGTAACTTCGCGTCAAATTTTAGTTTTATTCGGTTGACAGAAAAAAAAACAACATTCAAAATACATATTCTAAAGATAATTTTAGTAAAGATGCCAGATTTGAGCCAAACTTTGTATTTCGTAACTATTGTTCGTTAATGCCATGTAGGGCATTTGCGGCTTTACTCAAGATTCATAATCTTATTAGAGGATAGAGAAAAGATCTTGGAGGTTATACAAGATAGTTTCGTGGAGATCATTCCTGTTGATTTTTCGGAGCATCAATTTGTTGTTAAGTGCTAATATATACCTTATTTTGAACAAATTCTGTTTCAATTAAAATTCAACTAAATACTTAATGACTGAGAAAATCAGTAGACTTTTCAGAAGAAAATTTCATTTTTAATTTTCAAAAACTCTTATTATACATAAAAATCCCTATAAAATTTCTTTAAAAAATAATCAGTTGTATTTTTGATTTTTAAGTGACATAGATTATTTTTTAATTATATGCCTATAATCATTTTCACAACAATTATTTTCAAATGTCTACAAAGAATAAACTTTAAACTTTTTCTCTTCTTGAAAAATTAAATATATTTTAACCTTAAATGCATTGAAACAAATCCTGTGCAAACACTATGCATTAGAGAGATGTCAGTAAACTCAATGCTAATTATCCCATTCTTAAATAATATAAGAAAAATCATAAAAATTTTGAGAAATATTTATAATAGATTTCTGCCCCTAAAAAGCAAATAATAATTTTTTTAACTATAAAAGTTGCCTCGCCTTCTATCCTAATCATTCATAATAAATATTTCAAAATCTTGTATCGAAATATAAGACCAAAATTAATATAAAAAGCCTAAATATTGAATTTGGAAAGATATTTGCAGTATGGTTGTTTACTATTAAAAATCAGATTGAAAATTTTCAAGGAACATAATATATATCATCTGATCTACATTGATTTCTAATCCTGATGAGCAAATTAATGATTGTTTGCCAAGTTTTACAATCTGTTTTTTAACAATGATTTACAATTTATTTCCACAGTGTTTTTTAAAGTAATTTTATGGTTATTTGCTTTGTATGTATTTTATATTTTTACCCCCCTTTTCATCTATAGCACTTTTTCTTTTTTATTCTTGCCTACCTTTGGTTTCCACTTTAGTTTTGTAGTCATATTATTACTTGCCGTTCCTCTCTTGATTGTATACAATTTTTTTCTATTTTTCCACACACACACATAGCTTATTTTGTTCGGATTAAACCTGTTTTTGTATAGTCCATTTTTTTTCTGAATATTAAGAAAAAGATTTTAATCTCGGTATTTATTCTGTGTTGCATATCCTATTATACGATTCCAACTTACAAAATGTTTACAAGAAGACCATAAAATTTATAATAAAAACATGCTAAATGGAAGTTGTTTGCGCAGCACAATCGAAGCTAAAATTCTAAAATCGGATAATAAATGCAATCTAGAAAAGCCTATTTGTAAAATGGCTGTTAAGATTATTTATATGTGAAAAATATTTAAAACATTAATATTGTCTTTCAAGGGATTAAAAGAAGAATTGCAAAATATTTCCAGAAATATGCTACTGAAATATGTTACAATGTAACAAAATGTCTGAAGAGTCTGTTCTGATGCAATGTTTCAAATAAATAAGTTTTATTAATTTAACTGTTTCATCTAATTTATTGGGTGAATAGAAAATTTGACATTTTCGTAATAGCGTTTTATTGGAATTATTGATTTTCATTTAAGATAGAAAATATTTGCTGTATAAGCTTTCTCTTAAAGACTAGTGTAATATGTTTTATAAGAATTTTCATCTGGAAGAGAAAGAAAATATTTACTACACTCATTTTCTAAAGCATTATTGTCCTGTTAATAATTAATCTTCATAAAATTAAATCATCTTCAATAGTATGATATTTCTTGTTTTTAATAAAGAAATTTTAATTTGTATCGCATTATTATGATGTTTCAAGAACTCCAACAAATACGAATCCAATAAGCAAATTTATATAGATTCGAGCATTGATCTATTATTAACCAATAACGAGTTCTAAAATATAATTTGTCTATAAAATCAAGCATAGTTTTATAGTAATTAACATTTTTTTTTTTATAAAATTTTTAAAAAATGTTAAAAACTATTTTTAACACTCTATTTCCTTATTGCTGGAGATTGTTTTAAACATCGAATCGAATTTGACTATTATTTAATGTTTGTGTTTTGTTCTGTACACCTATATAAGTATCATTTAAACAACCAGAATGTCTCGAGTTTCACTTCAAATGATATACAGAAGTAGATTCTCTAATAACATTTTAATCACTTAGCTTCTATAAATAATTTCGACTAATTAAATAATTATATAGTTTCAATAGTGTTAAACTAGAAAACCTTCCATTCTTCAATAACAGCAAACTGTGTTTTCATTCAAAATGTCTTATTAACCCCAAGAATATATTTACTCAATCTCATAATTATTTTGCGTTTCATTTCTGTTTATTGTATCTCTAATAATAATAAGGATGAATGTGTATGTATGTCTTTGCTTCTCTCTGTGTGTGTGTGTTGATGCTATATAGGCTAGATCATTGGCTTAGTCCTAAAATTGGCACATATATTAGAGCTAATAAATTTAACACATATAAATCCGTGAAAACGTCCAATTTTCTTGAAATTTAAATTAGAATTTTAATTAATTAAAAATTAAACTCAATTGTAATATTTTTCACGGTAACTTTTGCAGATATTAGTGTAATAAAATGTTTTTTACTCTGTTTCAAAATCCCAACAATTACCTTTTAATAATATCAATTAAACGTCGTGCAAAGTTTGAAAATTTTTCAATGCAGTTTTTCGCATTATATTGTTGAAATGAAATTCAAACTTTTTTGTTATTTTGTCTATTTGTTTTAGGGATTTTCTTCCAAAGATAAGGTTGAGAGATTTCGTTTAATATCTGAGTAGTTAAAACATATATTGAATGTTAATATCTGTGTATCATGAATTTGCAATATCGTTAGAGATGAGAAGATAATTGCATTCTTAATAGCTCTCTGATATCACATGTCTAATCTCCATTAGGGAATGATCATGGATACAATGATCACAATTGGACAGTATCATGAGCATGAAATTAAATATAATCAGTATTCCTAGCGAATGAGTTGCGTAGTATGTATTTTTTTATTAAACAAATTGTAATAATATTATTGTGACCATGATATGTAGTATATACTATTTCCATCTGTTGACTAGTGATGGTATTTTTAATTGTATCGAGAATTCGGTATGCGACAGATTTCTAATGTATAGTAAATAGAAATAATACATAATCATAAAGGTCAGAAAAAGAATATCCGCTCAATAGATGGCGTTGATAATTCCCTATGCAATAAAAGATTTTCAATAAATGATCCTTCCGTCGTTATCAGGTAACCCTTAATAAGCTCATTCTTCAGTTCTGAATGCCACGATATGAATCGAGGGATTTTTCTAGAAAAATTATAACTAATACTTTCAGATGAATAACGCATTGGACAAATACTTTGTTAAAAGCGGTTCAGCATGATAAGAACTATAAAAATAATGTTCGATAACGGGAAGATCCATTAGAAGAGAAGATTCCTAAAAACGAGATATATAACACAAAAATAATTTGGACTTAAGCGATTATCCTTCACGAATTATAAATATCTAACATTTTTTTTTCTTGATAACGTTTTGGACAGTTTGTTTGACACCCCCGTAGTCATTGTTGTGAAAAACGTTATATAATATATCTTAATTAATTAATTATTAATGGAGTTGGAGAAGGTATCCCAATGTATTTTCTAATGTATGCGATTCTTTAAGCAGTCGATTTAAGGCATATATTGCTATCAGTAATGCTAATGTTAGAACAAGTAGTTGACTTCAAAGTATCATGATTTTATAAATTAATTCTGGACTATTCATTCGCTATACATTCAGATGCCCAAACAACACAGCTTAGTCGCCTTCAAAATATTGTCTGGAGTTCTGAGTATCGAATAACATCATGGGTATATGCATAATTTCCAGTACTAATAGAGTTAAAAACGTGGAAAGATAAACGAAGAAAAGAAAACGCGGGAAGATATTCTTGTCAGATATGAAGAATTGAAAGCTGGACAAGAAGAAAAGAAGAGTGAATAAAAGAAAGAAATTTCGTCATGGAAAGATATTTTAGAAGATAAAGGTAACAAAATCGAAGACATCCAAGATGTCAAAGAAAAAGTTGCAGAAAGCAGCGAGAGCCAAGTAGAAGAAGCAAAGGTCGGAGATCGAATGGAGATCGGTGTCACCAAAAAGGAGCTTAGCAATGCGGTGGATGAACCGAAGTTCAATAAGGAGATACATGAACAGGGAAATCATCAGATAATTGCAGAGCTGAAACAGTCTTCTCCGAATGAGTCCCCTGAAGTGTAATCGAAAGTGCAGACGCTTAGAGATGGAGAAGAGCGTTAGGTTTGGACGTATCTGTTAGTGTCGACCCGTGCTCGATGCCTATGGATGCAGGAATTAATGCTACCCTGTCTGGATTGGATTCGTCACAGAAGTAAAAGGGACAACCTCTTTGCAAGTCTCTTGGTATCTCCTTGCATAGTGCTACGGATGAAGACTATGTGGCTGGAATCGCTGATCCTTGTAGTCTCCGCCTCGATTTCCTTTGCAAATCCGCAGCGAAACCGAATTCTTAAAGGAGTGTGATGAAAATAGGAGCGGAGGAATGTCCTGTGTTTCCAGACAAGTTACGTCGTCGCAGAGGAACCCTTCCATCAAAGTCAAAGGAGCTCTTAAGAAGATCATGTGTGGAGAAATGCAGAGAGTTCTCGAGTAACGAGAATAAGTCGCGAATAGGTGGAAATATTCTCGTGAAACGTGGAGACGAAGACGAATCCCTGGCTTACAAGTAGACTTCAGAAGACACTGTTGGACCATGCTTATATTAGATTGGTTCGATGAAAGAAGTTCAAAGTGACCAACGGAGCAGCCTGGTTAGAATTCGTTCCGGAGAGCTCTGCTACGATGCAATGTTTGGCTCCATGGGACATCTTGCATTTTAAAAAGAGAAATCAAGTCGGAATGTACAATCCAAAGCGACGAAGAGGTCTGAAGTCAAAGGCAATGAGAAGGTTCGGACGGATTTTTAGCTGTCGCCAATTTTAGTGAATAATGTCATCTTCGAACGTGCGTAAGTCACCCAACGCCTGATCAAAGATTGTTTACATCGATCGGTAGCCTAGGCTATTCATTGGAGTGGGACTGCCGGGACGTCAGTCCTTGAAAAGGGGAGCAATGTTACAAACGTGTAATTTTGCTTTCCAGCAGGAATAGTGTCATCGTAAGAAACATTGATTTACAGCCATCCATATTGGATGCTGACAGATGCCTAGCCACTGATCTGAGAGTTCGTTGTCAAGTCGACCATTTGGCGAATTGACAACGAATTTGGCGACTTTGGCGACAAAATGGATAATGCCCGAAATTTCGAGAATTTTGATGATCATTCCATTAGGAACTGAAATACGCCTAACTGATCTAAAAGCTTCTAGCCCCGCCTCCGGGAGCTATAAAAGGCCGGTACTCTCAAGCAGTGGTGTGTCGTTGAGAGTCGTCGTTGTGAATTGGAACTGGAGTCGGTGTCGCCGACAAGCAAAGGATCTTCGAGAGGATAGCGAAGAAACAGTGAACTGTCAGCGTTGTGTGGAGCGAGTGCTGCGTTGAGCTGTGAGCATCGAATCCTGTTGTCTACTGTGGAGACAGCGTCGTATCTTTTGTGTAGTAGCCAGTTGTGAGAAGTAGTGAGTCGGCAGCTAAATCGAGAAGAGACAGTGAGAAGTTCAGCCGTTGGAGAAACCGTAGAGCGAAGCTCCGAGAATCCCTTCTGCTGCTGGATTCTGTCTAGACGCTTCGTGTGCTGTGGTCGATTACTACTTGTGGGCTACTGTCTGTTGTAGTGTGCTGTCCTGTGTTCGTCGTCTTTGTGTACTCGTGTTCTTCGTGTAAATAAACGTCGTTGTTTTCTACTGAAGCCTGCTGATTGTGTTCTCACACCATACACCCACTGTCAAAAGAACCCGGCGGAGGAAACTCCGTAACAATATTATTTCAATACATGTTATTCTAGTTATTAATTTAATTTAAAAGAGTGTTAGTTAAGAAAATTATATTAAAAAAACAATTTGGATTTGTAGGCATTGATAATTAAAAGAAAAAAATTAAACTTTTATACAGCCTTTGTTATAAAAATTTGTTTATATATAAAATAATTTTCTTACACTTATGTATGCACAAAGTTTCACGCAATTATCTACAAAATTTATGGAAATACTTATTTTAAAACTTACAGAGAATTATCACAAATTGAATGAAAACTTTTATTTCAAGTTTGACTTAATAAAGAAGAGAATATAAATTTGAGAAATGAAACATTTAAGAGGATTCAGAAAAATAATGCATGACCAATCAAGGCAAGATAATTGCTCGCAACTCTGTGGTTGATATTAAACTTTCTAAAATATTACACATTTCAGTACAGAGGAGGGTTTTAAAATCTAATGATTTATCTAATATTTGATATTAATGCAGTTCTTATTGTTGAATAATATAAATGTCGTTTCCAAACTCCAGGCATTTTTAAAAGAATTCTTAAAAGAATGCCAGGAGTTCTATATATAGAACCATTTGGAAATTGTAAACTACAAGATCCGTACTTCCCGAAGAGGAACTGACTGGATGAGGCATTATACAAATGATACAGAGGTATCTTTCAAGGTATCTTTAACCTAGTCTATGAACAATCCATTCAGAACTAACTTCCCTAAAACGGCAATGCAGGGAATATTTCATCGTAAAAAATGGTCCCTCTACAACATTCGTGAACACAATGGACATCCACAGTCTGATTATGAATGATGTCTCTTTTATTATTGAACTCCATTTCAGGTAGAATGAAATCCTTTTTCTTATGAGTCTATATAATTTGGATAGACGACCGCCTCTTTGAAATGGAAGCCTCGGTTGTCAAAACGATCCATTTTAGAATGATAAAAATTCATTCTTCATTTGATAGAATCATCAATAGTAATAATTTCATATAAATGGATGGTGTGGATTTTTCAACGACTCTTTGATATGTCCCATTTTATATAATAGCACTCTAAATGGGGATTAATATATCTATAATCAGCAATGAAAGCCAATTTATCTGACATGATCAAAAAATTGCCTTTGGCAGTACTTTCACTCATATAACATAAATACACATGATTAGATTGAGCTTGTTGTTGCCACACGTTAACCGCAAAACGATGGTTTAATTCGGAATTCTATGAAAGGTGGGTTGGCTTACAAGGATATGATGAATTTCTTCTAGATCACGTTCTTGAATCCTCTTGACATTGATTTAGGGATCGTTTATGTGTTTCTGTGTAAAAACGACTCCTTCAGACGCAGCAGATTCTTGCTGACAAATTCAAGAAGATAATCTTAATATCTAAAGTGATGAAGTGGATCATTTGTGTGCAAGTATCGATAGAGGAATTTAACTTTGTCTATGTATCGAAGACACTCATTTTTTAAATGAATTTTTAAACACTTAAACTGACGTATTATTTGATCATATTTTAAAAACAGTTTAAAATTATCGATAGTTAAAAATACATTATCGACATTATCGAGTATTTTATTATTTATCGACAGTTAAAAAATACATTACTATTTTTTGAGTCTGCCTTTTAAATTTTCTATTATGATAATAACTTTTCGTTTATTAAAGAAAACCTCTTATTCTTCTTTCTTTTTAAATGAAGAGAAAAAATAATTTCACTTATAAAATATTCTACAAAATCACCGAATCAGGTCATCAAGTTAATGAACCTTTTTATGAAAAATAATATCCGATTCTGGTTTTCATATCATAAAATTCCTATTCAAGATTATTTAATACTCTGCGAATTCAATTCCTTTAAGAAAAGGTTAGATTCAAATACAATTAGTTATGCTAGTTGCATTTGAAAAATTTATAATAATTCCCCCTTAATTATGTACTTATTCCTTAGCACAAAGCTCTTTACCTTAAAGAGTTTTACAGATATAAGTAATCTTTGCAGTGAATTCTCTCGTGTTTACAACTTAACGGAAACATTAACAATTTGAAAGTCTTAATTGTTAAGCTTGCGAAACGTAATAATTAAGGATTGAATTTTAGAACTAACCGAAATCCAGGCGACTAACTGTGTGTAAAATAATTAAATAGAAATAAATAAATAAATAAAATAAAATGAAGTTGACAGAACGTACATGCATAGCTGAAGTATTACGAAACCGACGCCATTTACTTTAATTTCTAAAGTTTATTTACGTCCCGTCTGGAATTGTCATTAAAACTAGCAAATTGTTTCAATTAAAATACACTTCCCTCAAACATTAATTTAATTCCACAGTGAGAATTTTGAAGAAATCGATTATAATTACAGATAAAAATGAAGCATCTGATAATTAAATGAAAATTTCAAGCACATCTTTTATGATAAATAAAGTCTTATTTTATTTTCTCAACTCAAATCCAGTTTTTCTTATGACTGAAAAAGTTTTATTTCTAAAGTTATATTCTTCTTAGTGTCAAATAATGTTATTTCTTGTATAGTTATGGTATTTTTCCACCTTCTATCGATTATACAAGGTGCGTCTAAAAATTACGGTGATTCGGAACTTAAATAAAACAAACCATGGAAACAAAATATATTTATCCTCTATCAAAGCAACATCCACTGACAACAATACACTTTTGACATCGTTGATAAAGCCGTTAGAATGATTCAGTGAAAGCGTCTTTTGGAATGAAGTGAAGCCCAGATGTTACACGTTTTCGAATGTCTGGTATGTCTGCAAAACGTGGTGTCCCTTGAACAAAAAGACAATAAACAAAGAGAAGTCCGCAGGCACCAGATCAGGTACGCATGGTGGATGTTCGAGGACAGTTTAACAGCGTTTGGTCAAGAAGTTGCGTAAATGGATCGAAGTATAGAGGTGGGCGTTGTCATGCACCAGACTTCACTTACCAGTTTTGTACAATTGTGGGCGAACACGTTGAATGCGCAGCAGTAACATTTTTTCCCAATTTGTAACAAAACTTCATGTTGTTCCATTTCGATTTGACCTGAATTTTTGCACACATGCCGTTCGACTTCCCGTAGCAGAATAATCTATGTCAATTTCGAGCGCTCCTTGCTACATGGTGTCTCTCCATGAGTTCCTCCCTGCGCATGCGCCTGGCCGCATTTCTCACTCATGTTGCTTTTGAGATATTCATCCATTCACCGAAGTTTTGGATAATTTAAGCCTACGAAATTTTCTTTACAAAAAATCCCGCATTTTCTATTTTTTTTTTCTCATTTTTAGTCCAGTCAGAAGATTGTAATACGTTCTTTTATCTTTTTTATATGTTTTAAAATTCTCTCCAGAAAAATCATTTCCATAAATTCCAGGAAATATCAATAACAAACCATCTTTATACAAGTTAGACAAACCGTGATTACAAGTTTTAGAGAATTTTAACGTTACCATATGTGTATTAATTAAAATTATTAAAGTAGAATAAAATTAGTAGTAGATTAAAATTATTAAAGTAGCAGTAAAGTAAGTAAAGTTAATTAAATTATTAAAGTAGTAGAGAGGCAAGACTATTTTTTATAATTCATTTTCAAATTTCTCATGTAAAATAATGCAAAAAAGTGTAAATGAGGAATACTTTAAATTTTTGATAGAACTTCAATTTGTTCTGGCATAATGAAATTTATTTTCTAATTATGAAACTTTACAATATTGCCTTAATTACCTTTTACCAACTTAGCCCCATCTACGTCATCGATTTTCACAAATTCTTTTTAGGAGTTTCATTCGTATTTCATAAAATTTCAGATTAACTGCAACGTAAATGATTTTGTTATTTTTTAGTACGATAGAAGAATAGAACTGATGCTTTTAATGCCTTTTGTTAAAGTATTTACGCATCAAAATAAAGTGCAAAAACAGCGATTCATTTATTGCAGTATTGCACTTTTTGTCTGAAAAAAAAGTCTAAAAGAACTTTTTTCTTAATAGGACTTTTTTTTTAATACTGAGACAATAATATATGAATAATACAGTATTTTTCTGTGATCTGTAAATACTCGAGAACATTCTGTAGACATCCTGTAGAGTGGAAGATATATTTATGAGTTGTTTTTGCTATGGTTTATTTTATATAAGTCGAATCAGGCGGCAAGATGATGATGAATATTGGTTAGACTTATTTTTAGATAAATTGTTTATATATGACTTCATGATTCCGCTAAATTGTTTGATATTAACCTCTTGTTATTTTAATTGTTTTATTTTAGTTATATTTATCGTATACATAAATCTTTCTAATTGGAAGCAGTAAAAAAACATAAGCAGTAAACATCATTGAAAGTGTAGACATCCGGGACATTATATCTCCTAAATTTCGCTTTTCTGTATGTCTTGTAAACTACCTAGACACAGATATTAAATAAAATCCTTCTGCATTAGCTTTCAACAATTGAAGAAAATGAGATTAAATATTTTATAAAACATTTAAAATGGTTTGAAAAAGGTGATAATGTAACTTATTTTGAAAATCAGTCAAAAATTTAAAAAAAAAATTACTAAGATGCAACAAAACCTTGCGCGACTTTTAAATTGGTATCATTAAAATGAATTTTTTAAAATTTAAAAGGGATGCAAAAATAATTTATGTGCTCCTTTATTTTAGGGAGTTATCGAGAGAAGGTGCAAAATTCAACCTAATTTTTAATTGAAATGAGACTAACATTTTAAACTAATCTCTCCGAGCCCTTTCCACCTTCAAAGGTTTACATGTAACAAGTTACATTGCTGTAGGTACCGACACACAACACATACTACATTCATTTTATTCGTTCAAGGATTGAAAAATCAGGTTTGCACATACGGCAATGATAAATTGCTTCTATTGTACTTAAAAATTAAATTTTTAACTCTTTTGGTGAAAATGATTTAAAACGCTTTTTTAAAATTATTTTTAAATATATAAGATTATCTAATGTTCCTAAAAAATATTTTTTTATTTTATATCCAAAAGGCTGTTGAACTTTTGTTAAAAAGATTTACAAAGTTATAAAAGTAAAAAGTTATCTTCTTATACAGTGAAATTTCATACGGAATTTTAATTTTGAATACCTTCAATTATCACTTTTGATATTATATATTTAAATTATACTTCTATTTAAAATTAATTTTAGCTTCACATATTGATATATATTACGCAATTTAAAAGAAATAACCCATTTAGCTGCTAAACTTTTGCATGTTTAATAAGTAATTTGTATTTGCATGTTTTTCCTTTTATAAGTAATTTACTTAGTATTGTTAATTTCGATTTTTCACTGGCAAACCTTGTGTTGTGTAGTATTATTTTAAACTCCCTTTTTGGATTTTGGTATTTGTTATATCATAATAATCCCTGCTGGATTCAATTTCATAATTTAAAACAAAAATATTACAATTAAATATCACGAATTTAATTATTATTTTGAAAGATTAAATCACTTTATATATCTATCTATATCTATACTTATAATAAAGCTCAATGTGTGTGTGTGTGTGTGTGTGTGTGTTGGCGCTCTACAGACCAGACCATTCAACCTACAGCTACCAAATTTGGCACGTGTATACCTTGGAGGCCGGGAATGTGCACCTGGGGGTTATTTTTTCGAATTTTTAATTAGAATTTTATTTATTTAAAAATTAAGTGAAATTTTGACGTGTTTCTGCTATAACTGACGAAAATATTACCGCACAAAAAAGATTTTTACATAAAGTTAAAGATAAAAAATTTATCTTTTAAATGATACTACTGTTTTAATCTTAAAATTAAATTTCTATTTTTAATGAATTTTTAAAAAAATTTTTAACTATGTTTTTCAATAATTTTTTTCGTCAAAAATTAAAATGAGGATTAAGCACGTTTCGCATTCATGAGAAAAAAATAGCTTTTTTCAAAGTGTTGCCATCACATTAATTAAAGCTCTAACTGAAAATAAATTAAATCTTTTTAGAAATGAAATCTGCAAAATTATAATTTTTGGCAAGTCTCTGTAAGAAATGAAACAAATATGAAATATTATTTTTTCTAAAAAATAAATTCAATAACAATTATTTTATGATCTTTTACACTCTCTACACAGCTTGGTTATTCAGTCCCGGATCCATTTTGATATTTAATGACTCGTAAAATAATGAAGATGTAAACAAACTTATGGCATTTATTGATGGAATAAATCATATATTTTCCTTTTCAGGTTTGAATATTTTTACTTTTGTAAATATCGTCTGCGCGTGTTTTTAATTTCAGATAATTTCATTTTCCAGTCTAAATATCTGTACTTTTCTAAATATAGTCTGCTTATTAATTGCATTTTTCTCTCTTTTGTTTTTGGCAACTATTGAAATGTTATGTTTACTTTTGATGTGTTTTCTATGTAGTATTTTTGTAAGCACAAATTTTATGGTGGTCATAGAGTTAATTTCCAATCAACTAAATCACTGACTTTTAAGAGTTAATTTCAAATCACTTAAACTGACTGATTTATGAAGATTTGAATATCACTATTCAATAAAAAAAGGATAATTTCAGATTTTTCATCGATCGTTTCAAAGAATATACGCCAATAAGCGCGCAGGTTTCTGAAGATTAATTGGCCTAAGATTATGAAAATGGTGAGTTTTTCTAAATTTTTAACATTTAAAACTTCATAAATAAGTCTTAGTTGATCGTGGAAAATAGAAACATTCATTCATTTATTTAAAATTTGGTGTGTCCAGAATATTTATCAGAATATGATACCTTACTGCATTAAATTTAGACTTCAAAATTTTTGAAATATATTTATAAGCAGGAACAAAATATTATTATTGATTTCATTTCAATCCTTTTGAAAGCAAAACTAAAAACTGAATTTTATACTGAATCTCAGAAATTTTTGTTGAATTATTGTTTGAGATATTACATAAACTATGAAAAATATTTTGTAGTTAACATAAGACTTAAATACCGAGCGATTCTGTTTGCAATACTCATATTCAATAATAATAATAATAATAATTAATAATTAACAATAAAGATGATTAATAAAATAAAACTCTTGGTTTTATTAAAAAATATCTTAATATTAATTGCAATTTCATCATTTCCACTTTAAATTAAAGTTGAAGTTTTACCGGAAATGGCAGCAAATTAGCAAAATATATATAGTAAATTGAACGAAACGATCTAAACAATATAAGTTTGGTATGACTATCAAAATTTGAAGATTAAAAATGTTTTGTTTGAGAATCCTTTAAGAGACCAGTTACTTAAAATATTTAATTGAAAATTGTAGCGAGCGGTAATACTGGCGAACCGGCTGGTCGCCAAAGGCGGCTAGTTATAAAATAAAACCACTCAATACTGATTTTTAAATTGTTTGAATTGTTATTATATTTTTTAAATAAAATATTAATTTCTACTTCTTAGAAAATTTTTAAACTACAATAAAATATCTTAAATAATTTCATTTTTCACTCCTTTAAATATCTTCCTTTTTCTAATGAATTCATTTATCAATCTTATAAAACTTACGTACCACATCAAATTGTTTCATTCGAGAAATATTAATTCTAACTTCAAAAAATACAAAAGATTAATTATTAGTTAAATATAATGCATCTCTAATAATAAATATAATGCATTTAAATTTTTATACTTATATATTTAATACATGAAGTCAATAATCCTATGCATTTATTGTCAACAGTAAAAAATGCCAACAGTATCAAATTATTGGAATTATCAAAGTTAGAATGGAGAAATACCATTCTTCTCAGTACTGTAGTTTTTTGTTAAATTTATACACTTTAATTTGATTTGAATTTATGTGTTCATTATTAAATTTAATTGATAGCAAACATGTAACAAAGCTGATAAAAAACATTTATTTTTTACCCTATCCAAACTACTTTAATGAAATAATAAACAAACGTAAAATTTAAATAAAAAAAATTCCATATAGGTTGAAAAAAAATTGTAAAGACTAAATTTTTTTTTCTACAATGGAATCGAACTTCAAATTAACTAATAAATTTTTCAAACAAAAATGGTGCTCTTTTCTTGAAATAATTGAAAATAATATTAAAATAGGCGTAGATAAGGCATTAAATGACAATTGCTTTTCTTGTATTTCAAGCTAAAAGTTCTGGGAAGTTAAGAAAACTTTCAGGAAGATCGAGATTTTTTGTTTCTTTTTGTATGTTTCTAACTATTTATTCAATCTGTTCACATAAGTAGTTTTTTATAGGAGAAAAAAAGTTAGTTCTTGAGCAAAATAAATAAATAAGTGCATCTAGAATGCATCGAATAGATTTCAATTCATAACGGGTCATTTGGAATGCGGGACACGTTTTGTTGAATTGATCAGCAAATTTTCTCTTATTCTCGGTATGGTTTTTCACTTCGCATTGCATAAATAAACAAATATTTAAAGTAAATTATTTGTTCTAAAAAACTATTTGCTGCCAAATATCAAATTATTTCTACAATTACATCATTTCCAATTCTTTTTTTTTCTCAAAAACAATAATAATTATTCCAAGCCCAAACGCTTATATTGGATTTGTTGTTTCACATATACATGTTTTTGCATAGACAAACAGTCCTTTCTAAAGCACCGTTCAGAATTTCACTTCAAAAGTAGTAAACTTTTTACTTCACCAGTCCAAACTATTTAAAGCCTTTTGTTCTTTTTCAGTCCCAAATCACAAGAATTTTCAATAAAGGAAATTTGGAAATCTTTAGGAAGAGCTTTTATGTTTAGGAGCATTGCATTCCGTATACAGCTTTATGACTATGGAGATGTTGATATTTTTTTTCCATACACCATTAAGGATGGAAATGTATTCTTTAAATTTCGCTCCTTTGCTTTAATATATAAATGAAGATTTAAAAGTTATCGTTTAGTTAAAGAAAAAGTTTTTGTGTTAAACTTTTTTCCATAATTACTAAAACAAAGCAATGCATGAACATGAAATTAAGCTCCAAACTAGTAATTGCTTATAATTTTGTCTAAAGTTTACATGCTTACAATCTTTTTATTTTCTCGTATACGAAGTATAGTGAAAGTACGTAATCGTAAAAAATTCAAACTCGAGATTTTGACGCATTTTCACATTTTAGACTTCCCTGAGTTCGAAAAATACATTTTTGGAAATGTCTGTCTGCCTATACTATAGTGAAAACAGTAACTCAAAAACGCTTTTAACTAGACGGGTGAATTTTTTTTTTACCGTCTGAAACGCAAATTTGTGGATTTCTATCAAATTTCGAGCAAAGTCTGTTTAGAGAAAGTCTGTATGTCTGGCTGTTCGAATATAAGTTAAAATGACAATTACAAAATAAATGGATCAAGATAAATAAAATTTGATGCTCAGATTTAACATCTGTAGTGTAAGCACCAATCAAATTTTGAGATAAATCCGACAAAGGCTTGACCGTCTGCCTGTCTGTACTTTCAGAAACATATAAACCCAATAACTCAAAAGCGCAATGACAAAATAAATCACATTTGGTATGCGATTTTATGATTTTTAGCGTACTCTAATGTCAAGTTTTTTTTCAAGTTGCTTGGGAACCCAAATTCAATTTTTAGTTGCTTTTGATCGCTTACCAGAAATTAATCGCCAAAACACTCGCCAAGGATCACCCGACAGATTCAGTAGAAATGCAGAATTCACGCCAAAGGTTAATATTTCCGAATTATTGCCATGCAAAGCGTTCTCGGAGATAACATCTTTATTAGAGAATATGCGAGAAGGTTATGAAAAGATCACTTCCGCTGGTTTATTTAGTTCTGAGAATAGCAAGTTAAAAGTAAAAGATTTTAAATTTAGGAAAGAGTTATGTTTTAAGATATCTAAAAGGACTAAATTATAATAAGGACATATCCTTATTCGTATCTTATTATGTCACAAAATCTGTGATGATATTAATATTTTGTACAGTTAACGATAATGCATAAAAATCATTTTTCTTCTCATTTATTCCTTCCAGTTCAATCTTTTCAGAAATAACTAGTTTTAATTCAATAAAACAAATTAATTAATTAAGAAGTTGAACAAAGCAGATTAAGAGTGAAATTCAGAGGCATCGAGTTTTTTTCTCCTTTAGATAGTAACTAAGATATGTTAAATTAATTAAGCAAGGCAACATTTCCACGAGTATTCTCACAGCAAGCTAATTCTATAACTAACATAACAAATCGTACTCAGCATGATTTTTACATCAATGGCAAGTAATACGCACTATCAGCAATAAACATTTGTTCAAAAGACTTGTTGTTTGAACTGGAGGCGATAAAACATTTCCTCTTCGACTATAAAACTAAGACCAATCACATATTCTTTGATATTTTCGAAAAACATTTAAGTTGAGCATAGAAATTTTAGAATTTAAACCTGTAAAATTTCTACCTGCGGTGGAATAATCTCCTGAACTAATAAACAAGTTTCGTTCTATTAAAAAAGAAATCTTCAATTCATAAAGATAAGAACTTTCCTAAAACCGTAATTAAATTTCCGAGACTCGAATATATAGAGAAATAATGGAAGGTGTATCGTTTAAATCTCGTAGGGAAAGTCCATGCACATCATTAAATAATTTGCGTCCTTTTAATAAAAGCTGAAACCAAGTTAACTTCTATTCATTCGAAATTTCATAATGGTGTTTTCTTCGAGTTGGGAAACTCTTTCAAAAATTATTAAAATAAGCTTTTTTTGTTCATTTAGTTTATTCGGCTTCCATTACTTTGAAGATTACTTAGATATTTGAGCTCAAGAATCTGGAATTTCATAAAATTATTGCTATAAAGTTAATGGAAAAATTTAATTAAGCATGACAATGGAAATCCAGGAACTCTTAAGGTAATAAAACTAAAAAAGGTTTTTGAAATGAAATTCGAAATATGCATTATCCAATAGCTTCTATGCCATTCACCTTTGCATTTTTCATATTTTCATGCATTCACACATACGAAGAATTCAAATCTTTATAAGCATATTCAAAACGAGTGAGAATGAAAATTTAATAGATGTTTTGATCTGAAGTTAAAACAAAAATTATATAGATGAAACATGTACTGTGTCATATAATAATTTCTTCTTCATGAAAACTTGTTTAAACATGCCTTATAATATGGCACAAATAAAAGTACAATTTTAAAGTTAGAGACATGAACCTATAATATATTTTTATAAGCACAAAGGCAAAATGAGACAAAAAACACAGTGCCCAAAATAAGGCACTTGACTTTTCCAATACAACCTTGTTAATAAAAAATGTGGCCATCCTCCCCAGCTTTCTAAACGTCAGAAGGGGCCCTCATAAGGAAAACGAGAATAATATATAACTCGTCGTAACAAATCCATTATTCTATTAGTAGAAATTACATTTTTTTAAGAATAAAATACGCTGTGTAATGATTTGTACTTAAGCATCCCACACATGTTCCACTAGATTTAGTCCAGAGATCTCATGGGCTATTTGATGAATAACTTCTAAAAATATCATAGACTGTTTAAGCTTCATCTTCACCTCCTTTTATCACCCATTAAAACATAGTCTCGTACTGCTTCCAAAGTAAGCCAATCGAAGGGTTCATAAGCCAGATCACTCTAGAAAATAATATAGTAACAAAGAGTGAAATGTATACAGCTGTCTAGAACAAGTGTGGTTTCGCAAAGTTACTTGTTATGGGAAACACATTCTACAATTGACCGGCAGGTGACTTTTTTATAGACTGACACGTCGAAAGTTTAGTTTAGTTTAGTTATATTAACGTCCCGTTGTAAAGCAACACTATGGCAATTTTGGGACGGACCTCGTAATTTTCAACCGCAGTCAGATGACGAGGACGACACCTGAACTAGCACCCCCCCCCCCTCTCCACGCCACACCACACCAGCGGGAGGGCACTGACAAAATCAGTCTCTGTAGGGAGTTTGCACTTAAACAGAATCAATCTTCTCAATCTAGATATTTAAAAAAAATGTATTAAAGACTTTAAATCGGAGATTACCATCTGCGATACGTGGTGGGAGGTGGGTGAATATATAATCAGAATCTGTTCACCAGCTGTTTTTCACTGTCCATATTCTTACGCAATTATGCTCGAAACTGTTGCTCATCTATAAAGTTATATAGACAACATTTCATATACGGAAAACAGATTATGTTGCATTTTTTCAAATAATTTAACCTTTAAATTATTTAGCAAAGATTTAGCATGACATCAATTTTAATAGTATTATTTTAAAAATACCTCAGATTTTAAACGTTAACCTTTCTCAAATTATTTTCTAGAGGTAAAACATGTGTGAAATAAATTTTAAGATAAATTAATGCATGAAACCACAATTAAGAGCTCTAAAATTATTTAAATATTCTATTACCAAAAGGAATCAATAAATGGTCAAAGCTTTAGAACTATGGTGCATGAGGAAGTGAGTGATAAATCTATTTTCAACCTTACAAATGTGGAACAATTAAAGTCAAATAAAAGCGCTTGGAACAACACGTTATAAATGAAATCTTAATAAAGGTGCAAAAAAAATTAATTTCACAATGAAATATCAAAATACTAAGTTTATTAGTTCTAGTTGTTTTTGTTGTGTGCCGAAACTGAATTAAAAATTAATATAAAAAAGCAACCTATTAGAGTTAATCTATCATTTCAAATCTTTAGTTTCAAATCAAATATGTTAGAATTTTTAAAAATATTTATTTAATATATAAAATTGATCTATTTCAGTGCACATCCATACCGGCATACATCTTTAAAACTTCTAGGAAGAAGTATGCACCATGCGTAAATGTTAATGACATTGGAATCAATTTTTACCCAGCCAAAAATCTCACAATGGATACATCAACTGCAAAAGGTGAGAACGAATTTTATTTTATGAAAGCAATCTATAGTCGTTTATAACAGTTGTAACAACAGAAATTTATATGATTGAGAAACAAAATAATATTTTGTTAGCGCAATATTTGCTTTGTTCGAATAGCGCAATGAGTGTTAATGAAAAACACTCATTGCGCTATTCGAACTCTAGATTGCAAATACTTTATGTAAATAATCAGTATTTTCATATTTTTGTCACATCAACATTAGCGTTTATGAGCTATATAGTCTTTTGAACAAAAAATAAAAAGCATAATAAAAAAGAAAAGTTACTTTTTAACATAATCAGCTCCGAAATCTTCCTTTCAAGATAAGGTGCATTTACTTTTCCTTAAGGCGGCAAAGTCATTTCTCGGAAAAATGAATGTTTTGGAGAGTGTTTAATATTTATTACTTTTGTAGAAAATGAGCACATAAAGGAAGGGTGTAGTTTTATTTCTGATTATTTTGTTTTGCCATTCAATTGAATGGATGCTCTTACAATATGTTCATCTTTATTTATTCATACGTACAAAGACATAACAAAATGTCAAAATATTCCTTCCAGTCAAAACATATATCGGTCCATTACCATAATCGAAGAAACAGGCATATATTATTGGCTCGTTAAAACAGAATCAAGAAAAAATACTTATAAAAATAAATATTTAATTTCGCTATTTATAGCTCATAAATTTTGTCCCTTTTCTTTTCTGTCTGTTAAATTAAAAAATTTGAAACTGCGTCGCCTTATGCTTATACATTGCCTGTATTGGAAAATAAAATATTGAAACAGCCAACATAAAGTCATTAATAATATATATTCTTAAAACGTTTAAACTTCTAGCAAACCGAATTTATTAAGATAGTTATTTCTGCACATACTCCTTAAAATTTCTTTTTATTTCTTTGAAAAATACCATATATTTCAAAAAGAATTTTTAGAATATTTTATTGCAAATCATATTTCAGGCAATAATATTTTGAAGACTGCATTAAATGTATATTAAATTGTATAAAGGATAAAATAAAAAAAAAATTAAAGGTTACATTGAGGAAAATGTTATTCAAATTACAATTAATAATAATATTCGATAATGGAATTAAATTCGCTTCTTGGGCGATCCCCATTTATCAATAATTAAATTATTCACTTAACTCGAAGCATGAAATTTTAAATGTCAGCGATTATCAGCATATACATATGTTCAGCCAATAAATCTTAACGAGGTTTAATTTTTTATTAAATAACAAAGAATTTTTAATTGAAACATTATATAAAAATGCAATAGATCATGATATTTTAATAAACCATTTCAATTCAAAAATAATATCTGATCATGCTTGATTAAAAAAAATTCAGTTCCATAAATAATGATAAAATTTTAAATATTTACATAAATTTATCAAAATTTGTCTGTTATTTATTATTTGCGATTGATTAGAAATTTTTAATCTTTAAATTTTTAAATAAGCAATAATACAATATATTAATGTGAAAAAAATTATATAGATTCCTTTTTTTCTTTTATGTTGTGTTAACCATTCCTAATACTACTTTTAAATCACCTCAATATATTTCTTAAGATTCTGTAACTTATTTAATTAATCAACATCTATGTGGCATACACTTCTACTATGATCAAAAATTTCCAATCTATGATTTATTTATTTTGGAAGATATTAAAAAAATTAAATAAAACATTTTAATCTATGAATAATTTATAAACAATTGTTCACCAAATATTGTTTGTTTAAAATTTTCAAACTCAATAGAATCTAATAAAAACAGAACTATTCTCTGATTCATTTAATCAGAGAACAGCTGTTGATGGTACAGATTTTCTTGGTACGGAGAGTATTCATTCTACAGTTTATTTGCCCACAGCAGATAAAAAATTTACGAAAAAAAACCCATTTTATTCTCTGAATCTTTCATTATAAAATAAAACAACTACTTTGTGAAAAAACTAATGTTTGTTTTATGAATGAGAGAAACTCCTGTAAGACTTATTTTCTCAAAAACAATTTATTATTTGCATTTTTTTCATCTGAAATTTAGGATTTATTAGATAAACATCTACAAACAAAACAAAATAGAACATGCCGAGAAACATATACGGGGCATTCACAGCTGAATAACGTTGAAAATATTTGGTTAAGTAGGCAAAAGTAAACAAGCCTGTGGATCTCTGATTTT
Source organism: Argiope aurantia (assembly GCA_026543865.1). Classification (NCBI taxonomy): domain Eukaryota; kingdom Metazoa; phylum Arthropoda; class Arachnida; order Araneae; family Araneidae; genus Argiope; species Argiope aurantia. The sequence continues at coordinate 22,996 of JAPMOR010044162.1, forward strand.
AAAGAAATATTTATTTATTCCTTTGCGCTTTTCAGAAATGTAATCAAATATTTTCTTCGCTTATAAAATGAAAAAAATATTATGACGGCATTATCTTCTATTCATCCATGTTATGCTTTGCGCTTTGTCATAGCAGTTGCTGTGTAGCAGTCATAGCAGTTGCATAGCAAAATAAGTTTGATCAAAAGTAAAATTCGAATGAATCTAAAGGAAATTTGAAACCTTCTGTTTTTGGAACATTAAACGAAGCTTTTTTACAAAATGTTGTTCGATGCGGATTACAAAATTATCTTTTCTATTGCAGCTTCCGAAAATTCTAACCAGAATTTAATTTTTAGCTTATTTTCTGAAACACTTCTTCATTTATTTTTAAATTAAATGGGTTAATTAAACAATGTCTGAAAATGATGGCAATTCATTCTTTAGCAAATGTATCAAATAGTCTTTAACTGATTATGCCCAATTGAAATAAAATAACTTGTTATCAAAATATTCTTTAACTTTTGCATATTTTCCCCGAAAGATAATTCAAGTATTCTAACCCCGTTGTGTTTTCCTTTAAAAAGAAAAACAGAAATTTAAGAAAAT
>JAPMOR010044163.1:0-31306 GCA_026543865.1 Argiope aurantia
TCATTTCAAAATTTCCCTATTGCCAATTTAAGATAATTTCTAAATTTTTTCAAAAAAACCTTCCTTTTTTTTAAATTAACAAAATCAAAAAATTTAAATGATTTATAACTGTTTATTCATTTATGAATCATCATTGAAAATCATGTAATTGTTCATTATTTTAGAACTGCTATGATAAACTTTTCAAGTTTTCATCTTAAGATAATATCTTATTAAACATATAGAAATATAAATTTTAAAAATTTAGAAATTTCTTTTAATTTTTCAGTGTCATTTGAGACTTTAGATAACTAATAAACCCTGAAGGAACACTGATTTAAAATTTTCCGCATCGCCATTTTTAAGACAACCAATACATTATTTTTATTATCAAAATCCTTTACTTTTATAACTTATAAAAGCTTGAAATATTACATAAAATAATACCACTGTCCGATATTTATAACCCTGTGAAAAGAAACTAACGTTACGTGAATCAAATAAATTCGTATCCGAAAGATATCCTATTACTGAAGCCTTCACTGAATAATATGATAGTATTCTACACTCTTTTCCCAATATCTTAGTCTTCTAGCCCATAAAAAAAGGCATTGTTTCTTCTCAAATTTAATGTGCTTTCGCTATTTTATTTATAGGAAGCCTTTAAAGCAGACGAAAAATGTTGTGACTGAAATAGTTCCAGCAAACTGATGATAGTCAATCAATGAACCGGCTCGTTTGGTCTGTCAAAAAGGTTTCATTGCGTAAGATATCTTTCTAGAACATGGCACGTTTTATACTTATTGCGTCTATCGTTGACTGGATCTAGTTGTAAGAAATCAGGGCGAAATAGGGCTTTTTGCTTTGTTCGTTCTATGAGACTAAGATAGAATAGGATCTTTCGGGATTTTTTTTTTTCAGATTTGATTTCTTGATCGTTTCTTCTTAATCTTATCTACTTAAGGAAAGAATAGTTTTGGGGCCATTAAAGAAAACAATTCGAAAGTTTATTTAACAACAAGGAGATTCTCGGATATTGACTTCAACAATGACATAAAATCTTTGCGATCGGTGATTCAGTTTTATTTAACATATTGATAAAATGTGTATTCAAAGCAGAGTGAATTAATCTTTAGATCAGAACTAGACATCTAAATTCAGATTTGATTTTTAAATCAGATCTAGATTCAGATTTCATTTTTATTCTAGAGATCTAGATCCAGAATCAATTAATCGATCAGATCTAAAAATCTTGATTTAGACATGATTTCTAGATTGTTTCTTTTTAATACTATTTACAATAAAAGAAAAATAGTTTTTGAATCATTAAAACAGACATACAGAAAATTTTGCTTAACAGATATATTCTAAATTAGAAACCTCTGCAATGATATAAAAACTTTATGATCGTTGATTCATCTTTAATAAACATGCTTATAAAAAAAAGTATATTCGAAACAAAGTATAGATATCACAAAAGTATTAAAAGCATATAAAACATTGAAATTTAATATATTATCCTTATGGAAAATAACCCGTTTCATACTTAATGCTCTATTGCTGATTGGATCTAGTTGTATGAAATCAAAATAAATGCAGATTTCTGTTTTGTTCGTTTTACAATACTAAGGGTTCAATAAGATCTGTAAAATCAGTTTCGATTTTAATTTAATTTAATTTTTTTTTCTTATCAGTTTAAGAGAATAATCGTTTTTGAATCATTAAAGACATTTAAAATTCTTATTAATAGCAGAAAAGTCTGGAATATAATCTTCAGTATTGACAAAAAATCTTTGGGATAAATGACTCATCTTTAATTTCCATATTGTAACAAAAAAGTAGACGAAATGAAACATGAAAGTCAAAAATGCTTTGAAAAAAAGAGGTATAACGTTTAAATCAAAATATCATGGACAGATTTCGGACAAAAAATCATGGTACTAAATAAAGAAGACAAAGTGGATTTTAAGATCCACAAAAGCTTTATCAGTAAGTATTTTAGATGATTTCCCAATTGCAGAAGAATGTAAAATAAATTGAACAATTGACCGTCGCTGTTATTATCGAGTATTACATTACAATATATTTTTTTCATTTGTATATTGAATAAATATAGAATTATTTTATAGTTTTTGCCGCATAAAAAGTATAAATTTTTACAAAAATCATCTTTATAGAACACATATAACTTTCAAATAAAATCAAGCTTTGAATTTTCATAATACTATAAAACAATAAATAATTAGGCAATCTTTTATACTTTATAAAAATGTTTGTGTAACTAAATTTTTATTTCTGATTCTTCAAATAAATTGCACAAATAATTGAACTATCTTTCTACTTTACCTTCCAATAATAAAATAAAACGAATCTGTAAAATTTGTAGAAACAATGAAAAAGACATGAATATAAAGGCAAAAAATCTATTGCTTAAAATTATGCAACTTTTTTTAATTTTTAAAATATAGGAAAGTTTTGCAGGGGAACTAAATTTATGTTTAAAAGACACATTTAAAAAAAAAAAACCAATTTGGAAGCGCTGTAAAATCAGTTTTGTGCAATACATTTTTGAATATTATTTCGCTGAAACGACATTGTGTTTCATCATAATTTCAAAACCTTTAATCTGATGTGCATATTACCTTCCTTTGAGATATAGTTGCACGAGATTTGATAGTCCTCTGGGACAATTTAAGTCAACAGTATATTTTTTTGTTTTGTTATTGAATTGTTGCAATATATTACATTAATCATTTATATGTAACAAACAAACAAATGTTGTCTTCTTTCATTTCTTTGGAGTTTTATAATTTTTGCTTATTTGCAAATTTCAAAGTAACATTTCCGTTTATCATTACTCTAAATGTCTGTTTACCGATTAAAAAATTTATTTCGCTGTAAGTACTTTAATTTTGAAAGGACATGTAAAAATTCATCTAAGAGATTATTTTCTATTCATTATCTAAAAGACAAACTTTTTTAAAACTATTTAATTGATGTTTTTTCAAAGATTTCTTAATATTGAGCATTTTTTATGATATTCTGATTTCTTATGCTTTATATTTTTGTTTATTACAATAGGTATTAAATATTCCCCCATAAGAATTTAAGAGTTTTTTTTATTAATATAGAATAGGGCATCTGAATTTTTTTCCCTTAAAAATCATTATTATCTTGCATTATCTGCACATGTTCGACATGTATTATCTTTAAATATTTCAAGTGCACTTCTAAACAGTGGCATAATTAATCTTTTAAACTCTTATCACTTCTGAAGCATTTTTATATATCCTACTTATGTGAAAATAGTATTTAATATAATATATTACATAAAATGAATACAATATAAAATATCTAAATCACATAAACGCAAACTTAATGAAAAATACGCTAATTACAGAAAAAAACTTGCTAGGTAGTGTTACGAATCCGTTATAATTTTTTCTCTGCGAAATGCTCTCATAATGAGGAAAGGAGTTCTATAGATAATTTAAACGAGTGATGAATAAATAATGTGCCAATAGCTCCGATCTAGGCAACGAATTTAGAGACATTGTGGTAAAAAATAAAGGTTTTGAACGTGAGGAAATGTAGGTGATATTTCTATTAGAAGCCATTTCCGGATCTTTTTAGACTAAAAAAATTTCTTTTCCGGAGACTATAAAAACCTGAGAGACAAGGCTGAAGCCAGAAGAATTTTCTCTTTGGGAGTTAGATCTACAAACAGTTCTGCTGTTCAGATTGTGTTATAATGATTTGGTGTTTACGTATTTTTAATTTCTGCAAACTCTGAATTCAAATTCTTTGGCTGTGTTTTGCTACTTGTGTATTTTCATGTGAAATGAAATATCGTGCTTATTGGACTATTACTGTGCCCCCCCCCCCTTGAACGAAATTTTTTTTGAGAGCACTATCTCCGGGATTAAATTTTGTTTATATTTTTTTGAGAGCACTATCTCCGGGATGAAATTTTGTTTATATTTCCAGTGAATTGTCCTTTGATGCCAAAGAGTGTTAAACTCTTGATTTGACAGACAGTTTTGTTTACACTATTCGTAATTTTAAATCAAGGCTATTACTATTTATGAATGATCTTAATAAATTTACTACAAATTAGGAAAAAAAGAATATCTATTTAAGTAGCAAAAAATAATTAAATGAGGACCCAAAAACAACAACAAAAATAATAAAAAAAATAAGCTGAAGCATTTTATATAAATATGTTTTGTAATAGAAATCTTTTTTCATACATAGATACTATAAACTGATGAAGTTTATTTGTTACTCCATACTAGACTCAAAGTTTCGAGATACACCAAATTCTTCTTGAACCTCACCCCCCCCCCCCCCCCACACACACATGGATATACACACATCATTACGACGGCTCAGATACAAAATATTCACAGGAAACAGATGTCTCGGTACATCAGCTTCACTAAGAGATGTTCAAAGTTTTCAAGTTCGATTTTCAGATAACATTTTATAGCATCGAAAAGAAACATTAGTATATGCCGAAAGCAGAATGCAACTTTCGGAACTCTTTAATTTATAGATTTTGAAAAAAAGTATATCAATTGCATTTTCAAAAATAAAAGTTCACAATTCAAAGGCATAATAATCATTTTTTTCTTCTTCTTTACAGATATAATTCTCTTAATATAAATTCCGGTTATTACAAATTTAAGAAAACATCTTTTTAAATCACCGAATTATGTTTCTAATACCAATATCAAGTCGTAGGTTCAATATTCCTTTGATGTAACTCCAAATCTACTGAAAATTGTTTTACGAAATTTGATATTTTTGTAAAATGTTTAAAAATGCAGTTTAATAAGCAAACCCATATTTCGAATCATTTAGATTCAAATTTCCTTTTACCTGTGTCTTTAAATAAATTGAAAAGACTTTCTTTTATCAGTTTAAAATATAATTGGCAAATAATATTCTTTTGAGTTGTTTTGGCCATCGTTTAATAAAGCACATTTTTACAATAATGTAAGAAAAGAGTTGTATACAGTTATTGAATTTGAATTCAGAAAATCACTACGCCCATTGAAGCGAATTATTGTATTTCAGCCCATTGGGTTAAAACTGCCTTACAAAAATATTACGTTTACCATCCTTGAAGATTTTATATTGCTTATTTGCCATTTAAGATGAAGAATATGAGACACCGATTGAAACAAAATTGTTTTATTTTTTTTCTTGGGAAATATCAAAAGTAGGTGAATATTTTTTTTGAAGTCAATTTCGCAGGAAATTCAGACTTTGAAAACCAATTATGTAACTGTTTTTATTTTCTCATATTTAAGAGTTTCCTTTTTGTCTTACTTTTCATAAATTGTATATTATAATTATGTCACTTTGATGCTTACTTTTTGAAAAAATGTTTTTCTTTTAATAATAAACCCTTTCCATTACACTTTTTAGCGTGCTTCATATTAACATCGTAAATGTTTAAATCAGTAGTACTGTTCTACACTTTCATTGTATTTTATTCAAGTATTTCATTGTATTTATCGTCAATAAAAATTGCCTAAAAACAACAAAACTATTTAAGAACGGGAGGAAGGGTGCAAGTAAAAGAAGTATTCAGTATTGACGGTGTAATAAGAAATGGTACTTCATAGAATGCATTAGGGCATGGAATATTACAAATATTTCATATTTCAGCTCATTTTTATTATTTTATAAATCCGCCACTGATTCAATTGTTAACCAACAACATCTTCACATTTTCTTTTGTTTCTTATTCCTTGTAACATTTTTTTAATCTTATTATCCCCTTTTTACCTATGTTCAGAAACAATTTCCGACACTAACTGCAAAGGTTTCTTTTTTTTTTTTACTCAAGAAATCTATAGCCGTCTCATACCTCATATATCTCATATTCTGTTTTGGTTGCTAAATTCTGGCAATTTGGCTTTCTTTGTAGAAAATGTCTATTTTTCTCGAACACATCTGTTGCATGTAATCGGATAGCATAAGTGCTGAATATTCTCTTGTCAATCTTCAAAACCTTACCCACCCTATCGCTATGAATATTCTTTGAGTGTTGCGTTTGTTAAAGAATAGGAATTATAATTAGATCTCAAGCCATGTGGGTTTTAATAGTGAGCTTGCTAGTACTGCTCTAAAGACGGTTTCCATCTTTTTGAATCTTCCTCGTCCACATGCAGATATTAAAAGATTACTTTGCAATTATATTTATTCACTATGACAGAACAAATTCGACCAGTTTCGTGGTCAATTGCTCCAGTGTTTGAACAAGATGTCAAGTTAAATCGCATCTAAACCTATTGTACCCACAAGCAACTTTTATTTAGTGAATCGTGTCCAGATTGAATAACAAGTGACGATGATCTTACATGTTCATCTTATGTGTTCATCATGTTTTAGTTGAACAACTTATTTTTAAAATTAAACATTATGATATTTTTACTCAGTACCTGTAAACATTAGAGATTTGGTGGGAAAGCATCCCTATTCCCCATATTTATTGTTTTAATGTCCATTGAGATTTACAATTTTATATAATATAAATGTATTTTCATCATTATATGTTGTATTATTACTTTTACCTTTTTGTTTTAAAGAATCCATTAAGGTTTTTTTAATATTTTTTTTCTAAATTACTATAAAAACTTGTTCGGAAAAGTATTCTACTTTCACTCATTCTGTGTTAGCATGATTTCATTTTTTACTATTCGCCTGGCGCAGAATAGTAGAAAATGAAATCAGGTGAAACCCCGCAACAAAAGCAGCTATGCGTTTGCACAATACCAAGAAAACGTATATAATTCAAACTTATAAAACTTATATCACCTTGAAAACTTATATCATTCACAATCTATATTACGTTGTTGATTTCAATATAGAGGAGAATAATAAGTGAAAAGTAATTTATTTTCATTAGAATTAATAGTTTATTAAAAAAAATGAATAAATTTAATTAAAATAATAAAGTTAATAATTTTATATTAGCACAGAATTTTGTTATTCTTGCTCAATTCTTTTACTACTTTACGTATTTGAATCGTATGACGTATTACGTATTCGTATACAGATCTTATCATTCTTTTTTATAGCAAGAACTGTACACCCAACAAGACAGATATATAATAGTTTGTCCTTATAATATAGAATACACAAATCCTTCACACTGAATAATTTGTCTATGCAATGAACTCTGACTTTAAAATAGTTCCGAAAATAACATTGTATAGAACTGGAATGACAATGAGGGCACTTAATAGTACCATCATATACAAAACTATGGCGATGCGTCCCAAAAATTGACGTAATAACTGATGCAATAACTGATGCTGCTGGCCAATAACTGATGTTGATATAATGCTGACATATGTTGGCGCAAGTGAGAAAGAGCGTCGTTATATTGTTATGGTTGAAATATATTAAATTGCTTTCTTGCTTTTTTTATTAGATTCATTCGTTCAATAAATAATTAATACATGTAAGAAATTTCCTACAACAAGCAATTTTTTTTAAGAATTTAGAATTCGATTTAAAATTTAATTTCACTTGCAGCATATATTCCTCTGCTCATTGATATAGAAATACTTAGATTCGATTTTGTCGCGCTCGAGAATGACGTTATATAAATAAAACTATAAATTTGTATTACTTTTCATGGCAATATGATGATTGTAACGGAAATTTCTTTTTTTGAAAATAAATTTAGTCGTTCTACGCTACGATTGAGTCTGTGTGTTGTATATAATTATCAAAGATTATTATAGGTTTATATACAGCAGCACGCAATATTCTGGTGCCGAAACTTGGGAACTTCACAACTTCTAAACCTACGAACCTACTTCTTCACTAAGCCTACGAACTTACTTTGACCTTTAGTAACTTTAATCTCCACGAAGGAAAAAATGGCGACGAAAGAAGAACTACTATCGCAATTGAAAAGGAAACGAAAACTATGACTTGATAAATGGCATTTAGAATGAAGACAGGGAATATACGTTAAATCGTTTAACATCTGCTTTGAAGGAAATAAAAACTATCGACGATGAAATCCATGCTCTTTTTACGGATGAGGAATACGAAAGTAACATTGCTCAATATGAAATCTATACGGATGATGCTCAATCTTTAAAACCAGAAGAATCCTCCAAAATAAATTATTGCCAACCATTAACTCCAGCAATAACCCTAATAGTGGTATTGATCATGCCAATTTGGCGACTAATTTGGCTGTTAATCCACAATCTGTTCAGAAAGCACCTGTTACTCAAGCTTACACAGTGTTTGCGGAAAACCCTTGGTAAAACCTGTTTAGACACAACTGGTTTGATCACTGTTTTATGTGATGTAGAAGCCGCCATGAACAGCAGACCAATTGTCCAGGAATAGGGTATTGCAGAAGATCCGGACGAAGCACTAATACCCTCCCACTTTCTCATAGGAAAACGATTCACAACTATCCCTTCTGGTCCACCAAATTCCGACTCAGACTTAACACGTATATGGAGAAGTCGTCAACATCTAATGGAATCCTTTTGGAAAAGATGGCAAAGGGAATATCTGATGGACTTGAGTACATTTCACCACCTGAGGACACCCAGAAGAACTAAAATCCGAGTCGTAGATGTGGTTTTGCTGCAGGAGGACGTTAGACCTCGACACACCTGGAAAAAGGCACTTGTCGAGGAGGTGATTTTAGGCAGTTACAACCAAGTCCGTACCTGCAAGCTACGAGTGAACGAACATATATTTGCCCTTCCAGTGCAGCTAGTCATCCCCCTGGAGGTTGACCAAGGAAGGGTAAGGATGTCGCGCTCTAGAATAATGTTATATAAATAAAACTATAACTTTGTATTACTTTTCATGGTAACATGATAATTGTAACCGAAATTTCTCTTTGTAAATAAATTCAGTCGTTCTACGCTACGTTTGAGTGTGTGTGTTGTATACAATTATCAAAGATTATTATACGTTTATATACAGCAGCACGCAATAGATTTTAAATTAAAAATACAATAAAGAGAGGAGAGTCTTCCTGTAGGAGCAAAACTTTCTTACATAATCCGTAATAAATGTATTTTTCCGCTCTCCAACACCTCCCTCTTCAATATAGAAATGATGGATTTGAAGCAATTCAGTATTGTCGTCGAAAGCTCACAATTTTATCTTTCGAGTACCTTACTAGAGTATTTTGTGAGACGAAAACAGAGTATGCATTTTGGAAAGCAAGTTAGGGCCAATTGAAAACAAAATTTGACACAAAATTGCATTCTAAGCAACAAGATCATGCACCAAATTTCATTTATCTATATCTTTCCAATTTTTTATCTAACGTATTTAAATGCATACATATGTTCATATAGAAAAGTGATCAACCAGTCAGCACACTGGATTTAAATCGAGATAAGAATCATTCAATGGTCTTTTTACTTTTTTCTGTTATTGTATCCGTACAACACACCAGATGCTAAAACGTTGCACGACACATTTGATAGATAAAACTTGCAATTTTATCAATCTATCTCTTTATTTTTTAAAACTAACACGTTCACTTGTATTTGGGAAAAATTCCAGTGTATTTATTTTGTTTAAATTGTGACATAAATTTATAAATATGATATGAATTCAATGAAACTTTCATCCATTTATCTCAAAGCATTTTTGAGCCAACGTATTCTTAGACAAATGGACATAAACACAAAAATGTATTTATTTTTTTTCATTCGGAAAGTTTTGAAACATCGATAATCGAATGTTTTGACAAATACTATAGGTCTACAATGTAACGTCATGCAAGAGGAAGATAAAAATTGTTAAATGCAATTCTTAAGAAATTTACATTCTCTTCTAAATTGATTCAAACAGAAGAAATTTTCAAAACAATTTCGTTTTATAGAAATTATTTTTATTATATTCATTTTACCGACACTTCTTAATCATTTAGGATAGCGTTTCTTTCGAATAATCATTTTCCTGAAAATGTTCATTAGTTCCTAAAACTATTGAATCAACACGTTGCTTTCTAAATAATGATAACAAAATTATTAATTCCCTGTGACTACTTGCTAATTCTCGATTTTTTTAATTCAAAGACGTTTGAAACATAGAGATTCGAATGTTTTGACAAACACCATGCTTAGTCTAAGTAAATATCCACCAAACACCATGCTTAGTCTTAGTATCATATGTAAGAAAGATAAAAATTGTTAAGTATAACCCTTAAGAAATATATATTCTTCTCTAAATTGATTCAAACATAAGAAATTTTCTAAATTTCCTTGTTTTACACAAAGATTTATTTTCTACATTTTACCAAAACTTCTTAATCATTTGGCATTTCTATTAATAATATCTATTATTTTCTAATAGTGTTAATAGTATTAATCTATTTCTAATAGTATAATAGTATCTCTTATTTTCTTTATTCTATTTCTTTTCCTTCAAATGTGAAATTTTCATTAGTTCCTACAAATATTGAATCAACAAGCTGGATTCTAAATAATGATATCAAAATTATTAATTGTGGATGAATTCATTATCTTCTACTTCATTAGCAGAACAAGGTGTAAAATAAAATGCATCAAAACTATTTTGTCTTCTTACCTTAAAGATCATTATGCGAAATGACCATCTTAATTACAAAGAAAGATTCAGTGCTTAATAGCTCATTATGTAAATAGCGGAGATACGAAAGAATTTTTTCCGTTTCCTACGCCATTACAAATAAATAGTGGCATTTTGGGAGAACAGGAATTTATTTTTATAACTATTCCAAGAACATTCATTAAATATACTCATATAATAAGAATTCCTTTTTCCAACGATACATTAAAAATTCGTGTTCCAATCGATACAAATGAGTTATTAGAACTTTTGCTTCAGTGCCGTTATTTTAATGGCATAATTCTTTTTTCCTTTTCATCAGAATCTTCAACTTCTTTCGAAAAAAAAATCATTTTTAAGATTGCAGTTTTCCGCTTATTATTAAAAACAAACAGCACAAAGAAAACAGGGACGCTCTTTTTTTTCTTGTAAATATTACAGCAAATAAGATAACTGTATCGCAGACAGCTGAGAGATCATGTTTTATTTTTTAAATGAAAGATAAAAAAGCAATTACGCTAAACAACAGACACTGAGCATTCCGACTATGAAATTGGCAATTTCGAATGACTTTTGCATCAAAAGAAATAAGTTGCAGTGTTTATTCGGATATGCTTGATTTTCTCGTCTTTACACAAATAACTTTAATTGAACTCTGAAACTGCTGTCTGAAAAAAAACAGAACGTAATTCGATGCCAGTCAGTCAATCTAATATTTTAAACTGATTTTTAAGTTCATGTGATTTAGATATATTAAGCAAAAATATTACATTTTTATTCGCCTGGAGATTTGTTTCTCTGGGATTTTATGTAATTATATTTAGAATGAATGTCACTTGTTGACATTTCAAAGCAAATTTAGATTACATAATATGCTTTTTTCAGTAATCTTCATTATTAAGGAAACGAGTTTAGAAAAGCTGATTTGGATAGGAAAAAAATTATAAAAAGTACAAAAACTAAATGTAATTTCTCCTTTTAAATTTTCTTACTATGCCAGAATAATTTAAAATACTCATGACTCGAAAATATGGTTTAATATTTATTATCGTTTGCTAATAGAATTTATACGAAAATACATAGATAGATATGTAAAAACAAAATGGAAAAGCGGAGAAAATAAAATATGGAAATATTTATATATTTAACAAATCTGTAAATAAAAAGACAAAGTGGTTTATTTGAATTTTAATAAAATTTTAGCGCATTTTTTTAAATTTAAATAATATTTAACACAAAATAATTGATAGATATTAATGTGATATTTTTAGATGTCTATATAACAGAATATAAACAAATTCCTATTATTGTGAATTATTATTATACCTATTCTAAGTATATTTTGATCTACGATTGCATATATGAAAACGAAAGTAACATATATTTATGTATAATATATTATAACATATATTTTACATATATTAAATATATTTAGTAACATTTCACTGTGTAATTTAATAAGACTGTAAAATATGAATTAAATGGAATCAGTCTACAAATTACCGCTGTTCATATTAATTAAAATGTGCATATGTCATTGTTGTATAATCCGATTATTGCATGGAATTCTTAGTGGTTTCAAGAAATAACTAAATAATAATAACTAATAAAAATAACTAAGAACTCATGAATTATCCATTATTTCATAGACGTTCTAATTATTTCATGAAACAGGTCATATCATATTGTATAATATAACTTATTTCATATTTTATTGATGCCAGTGATAGCGATTACTTGTCTGACAATATTTTGAGTCTAATTACACTTTAGATTAAACATTTCTGTTTGACGCTGAATCTTGATTTATTTTGCAGTTCTTCAATGTTATACATTCAGTATTATTATTGTTATAAAATATAGTTTCAATCTAGAATATAATTATTTTTGAATTATGAAATGTTATATAAATGTTATCAAATCAGAAGTAAATATTTTAGTTTAAATACAAAAATGGAATCAAAAAGAAAAAAAATGATGAATCCGGCCTGAAGACTTTCTCAAGGGTCACCCTCAGACAAAAATTAAAAACATGTTTTTTTTGTTTTTTGTTTTTTTAGGGGTCTTGCTTTCGTATGACCCTTTGTAATCCGAGAATCCCAAGAAATTGCGGTTTTGGAAATCTGAAAAAACCTCAATTTCTTGGGAATTTCTTGATATTTGCATGATTACGAAACAAAATATTATTTTACTTTAAAGAAATAGGCGATAAAATAATTCACAAAATGTTACTTTGACTCATTGAGCATTATTTGAGTAAAATACTTAAGGTAACAATATGACTGAAACTGTATAGAAACAGCAAATTTCTAATGCTGCTTATATTCAACATTTCGACAGTTTTTGAAATAGAAATATATAAAATGTTTAATACAAGAATATTTATAAATATATATAAAAATGCGTAGTTCCAATTATTTGAACTCTCATTTTGTTGCAATACTTTTTAAAATCACGATGTCTTGAAATTTAAGAAATTTAATTAAAAATTTAAAAGAGAATTTGATCAACCAATGCTTATTATATCTTTTTATTGAAATAAACAGAATTAACGAAAAATAAGATTATTAAACACAATTGTAATATTATAAGAAAAGAAATTTTTGGAAACTTCAAGTTACATTGGGAAAGAATGTGTTTATTATATTTCTGAAGTATGTCTTAAATATATCTTATATTTTACATATTTTTCTATTACATCTTCACAATTTCAATCTTTCTAAGCAGCATTAATGGCCTCATTTTTATGTTAAAAATATGTGTAATCTAGAAAAATGCCAATTTTACTCAAACCTCCTCTATAAGAAGAATACAGCGTTATTTTACTGCCGATTTAATCTCAGCACTTTGTGGAAACTGATTATCTAATAGCTTTAACGACCAGCTAACTTGGTAAAAGACTCGAGGAATCAACTCATTAAGCAAAGGGAATAACACAGCACTTTTTTTCCTTTTTCTATTTATTAAAGGCCGTTACTGCTAATTGTTTTGATATCCTTTTTTCAGCGTCTGTTTAGTCTCTGGGTTTGAAAGCCTTTTCAGATAGAAGTGCGCCAGCTGACGCAATGAATTTCTTTCTTCCTCTCAAACGTAAACAGTTCGAAAGAGACTTCTGAGGGGGGGATTACAATCTAATTAAAATGAGCTTTCTGAAGTTTGTTCGGAAATAGAAAAGTAATGAATCTAGAAAAGTGTCACGTGCATCAGATTAAAAACCATGGATTATGGGAAGATAGCATTAGGCAGTGAGACAGCGAATAGGAATTAGAATGACTGGGCTCGAAGTCACCATTGGATGGAAGATTTAAGTGCCAGAGTATTTATTTTGGTGAAAATATTCATTGACCAATAAAAATGATATTTGGATCAATTAAAAAATATTTAAGGATTTAGCTAATAAATATTTTTGAAAGTGCAAACGAGTCTAGTAAAAGTCAGAAAAATAATTTCATAATGGTTGTGTAATGAAAAGATTTAAGTAGTTCATCTTAATCAAAAGTTGATTAGAGAAACAAAATATTGCGCTCAATCTGTTGTGAGAAAAGATGTTAAGTTTTTCAAAATTTTAAATAACATTTTGGCGAAGAATTAGATAAGGGATTGACATTTTTCTTTCCATTCTATTTCTTTTTGAAAAATTTCCTTTAATTTTAGTAAAAATTGTGTAATTCTAAATTAGGATTTAAGTTCAATTTATAGATATTAAGAATTCTAATTAGAACCATATTTCACGGCACAATAAATTGTAAAGTTTTATACCCGAATGCAAATAGTTATAAGTCCTGGAAAGACTAAAAGAAATCATTAAATTAAAGACAGGGCGATATACTTTACAATATTAAATTTATATTAAAACATGCATTTAATAAAAATACTCGATATTCTAAATTGATCTAATTTCGCAAAATAGCTAATAATTTTTTTTTATTTATATACATATCTCCAGTTATCTTCTTAGAGCAAAGAAGCCATTAAAATTCCAACATGGCATAAAATAGTATATGAATGTTAATTCTGAGCGTTTGCCATGATTCGGATTAAGTTTATACAGTTTTCCCTATTCCTAAGATGCATAATGATGTATTATATATTTAAAAAATCAATAAAAAGAAATTAATTCAAATAAAAAAATTCTCAAAAATCCTTAATTACAGATTATTGAAAAAATATTTTTAAATTAATGTTATACACTAAAAACTTATCTCTAAAACCTATTGTATAATTAATGAAGAAATTATTAACTAAGCAAGAAGCTGTGTTTGGGAGTCAATCAGCAATGTAAAAAAATGCAGACGGTTTGTGAGTTAGCTTTTCCATTTTTGTAGTAAAAACTTGAATTCAATCCATTAATCATAAACTAGAAATTCAGATTGTTGTACTGCATTTAATGATAACTCCCGGTTTTAGCAATTAATTCTGTAATTTCTTCATATTTTTTCCTGAAATCATAAAAATACTTTTTTTCTGGTTTCGCGATGAAACAAAATTTCGATAAACATGGAGAAAATATATGAAAACTGTCCGAATTGATATATTACATCCATGCTTTCTTATTCAAAATTAGTGTCCTTAAAAACGGAAATTCGATACGTTTCATAGTTTACAAGAAGTGAATTTTTAAATCTTTTGACAGATTTTTAAATGTACTGTCTAAATTTAATGTAAACTTTACATGTGTAAGTCAATTATCTCCATATTTTCGCAAGTGTTTTTGAAGTGCAGTGATAAATTGGTTTTAGTAATACTAGACCTAACAGCCAAGAAATGATTTATGCTATCTGTATTTATACTTAAAGCTCTTCTGAATGATTTATACAGAATAATTTTTGATGAAAAACTTCATTTTTTACAAGTATTTGAGGGTTACTTCAGCAGAAAATACACAAGAGCATTAATATATTATACAAAGATCATTAATATACACAAAGTAAATTAATATACACAAAGTGAATTAATATACACAAAATGAAAATATACAAAGAGCATTAATATATTCCATTAAAATTTGAATTTCAACTTCTTTTTCTGTTCGAATTTGCAATATTTAAGTAGCATTTGGATCAATATGACTGAACATTAAATAATAACGCAATAACAATGCCTAATATAGTCTTCATTTGTTAATTGCTTTTCAATCTATTTGATATTCACTGATGCTCAGAGAAAAAAGTCAATACAAGAAAAAGTTATTCGAAAAATTATCTTAGGTCACTGATATATTTTTTTCATAAGTGTATATAATCAAAAATTAATCCAAAATATCCACACTTGCTTTACTGGCGCTATAATCTTGTATCATTTTTGGCTTTTGTATGGTTTGTTATTAATAGATTTATCATGGCTGAACGATAATTAACAACAGCTGTATCATCTTTAAAGTATAATTTCATGTATACATTTCTTTATAAACTTTTTGATCATGAAATAGATTTTTTCCAGAGTACTAAGTATAATAATTTCGTTTTTAAAAAAGTTGACCAGTTTTTAAGAAGCGATTTTATTACAAGTATCATTGTGCTTTCAAACTTTATATATTAGATCAGTATGTTTGATCTAATATATAAACTTTGATGTTTATATATTAGATGGTTTTGATGTGTGTGTGTGTGTGTGTTTTTTGTAATATTAATCCAGTTTCTTTTCCAGCATAAATATGTGCTTTCAAAAAAAAAGAAGCATTATAAACACAAAAAAGACAGTATTTTAATTTCATATTTATATTATTTATTCGACATATATTATTCAACACTGTTGTTGGTATTTTGGAGTAAGTAGTTTGCATCCCTTGTTAAGACATGCATTGAAATCTCTCTTTGCTTTAAATGGTTAGCTTAGGTTCAAAATTTTGACAAATATTTAACTTAACTCATATTGAAGATCTATTTTTAATTTTTATTTTCGTAATATTGTAAAAAATAAGCATGATTTTTATTTATTTATTATTAATTGTCACTTCATGAATCTTCGTCTAACATTATTGCCTAAGCAGATGCTCTTCTTTTCATAAACACTACATTTTTTATGTAAGCATTATGAAATAAATAGAAACCTTAATCATTACACTTGATAAAATATTAAGATTATTATAAAGATTATATTAAGATTATCATATCACTGACTCTCCGATCCCCGAAGGCACACGGATAAATAATACTGAATGATCGGACAGCCGCAAAAGCAACACTGGCGGGAACTGTGGTTGAGTCCTTAGGGCCATCACCGGCCATGGCACAACCCTTGTCATGAATGGGAGGAGTCAGACCCCCACCTTTTCGTGTACTTTCCAAGGTGACGAGAGCCAACTACCATGCTGGAATCTTATTTCGATTTGCCCCTCGGGAGGATTTAAGATTATTATAACATTCTATGATTCATAGAAAGATTTTATTTTAGAAATTTATTTATTCGAAACTAGGTTAATAATCATATGGAACTGAACTCCTGCAATTCCTCCAGCTCTGCTGAATGACCAAAAATCCTTTCTTATATCAGTTAAAAATAGCTTAATGACAAAATAATGACTTACGAATTTCACCTTTCTTTATAGCATAAAATAAAGCAGCAGAAAACTCCAAGTAAGTTATCTAGACACTCATACAATATTTATATCCTTAATTATTTTGATAACACACTTAGAATTGAACTCCTGAAATAGTCTCAGACCAGATGCCGAGCCGTAAATCCTCTACTATATCTAGTGAAATTAACTAAGCAATGTAGTGACTTACGAAATTTGCCTTTCTTTAGCCTAAAATAAAACAGCAGAAAAATTCAGGTAAACTATCTAGACACCATACAATATTTATTTCCCTAATTCTGACCATAACATATTTTGAATTGAACTGCTGAAATGGTCTCAGACCAGCTGCCAAGCCGGGAAACCTCTATTATATCTGTTGAAAATAACAAAGCAAAATAATGATTTACGAATTTCACATTTCTTTGTAGAATAAAATTAAATAGCAGAAAACTTCAGGTAAATTATCCAGACAACTTACAATATTTATATCCCTAATTTTTTTTTTTATCCAAGTGATTACAAGTATTTCTTTCGCCGAAATTTATAGGCATATTACATTTTCTTCTTTGAAACCTTACTCCCATTCCCGTTTTGAGCCCAAAAGACATTTGTCAGTGAAGACGTCTAACTTGCTTAATTACAAAGTCCTCTCACGCCAGACGAAAGCTGTCAATAAAGTAAAGATTACACGGGAGCAATTACTGGCTGTTGCGACAACCGGGAGAGGCCACAAAACCTAAGTCAGAACGTCTCCAGGGAAGAAAAAAACTCCCGTAATTATCTCGGGGAAAGAGAGACGTATCTTACAAAAGAATCTAATTAGTCAGCTCTAAAATTAATGCCTTCTTTGACGGATATTAACGCTAGATCTTAAGAGGGTAATTTGGAGGAAGAAAAAGTGAGAAAATCTGGCTTTCTTCCCCTTTTTCTGTCCGATTTCTTTCACCCCAGAAGTGCCCAATGACATCTTGAGTAAACAGGCTTAGAACTCTTAAGATTCAAGTTGTATGTAATCTTCTCTAATATCATATTGTTCTTTAAAAATGTAATTATCTATTAATTTCTGAAGTATAATGCTCTCGAATATTGCATGAAAAAAGTCAGTGCTTTATCTTTTTTAAAACTAAATTCTTGTGAAAATCCGGATCAAGCCGGCAACAATTAATGAATCCTCTGTATAAATGCACATAGTATAAAGTTTATTAAATTTATTTGAATCACATCTGAATGTAGCAACCAATTGCTATGAAATCTCTTATGAGATTTCATTGTAATTATCCATCTAAATTGAATTGGTTGTGGTATCATCTGTAAAGTTCCTTTAAATGCTAAATTATAATAGGTGTAAAACAGTGCTTTTTAATAGCTTTATATTTGTTCGTTTTATTACATGAAGCATCCCAATGAAGTCTTATATCACGTTACTGTGGTGTCTTTAAACATATAAATTTCTAGATAATATATTTCTAATTACACATTGTTTTTGTCATAATATTATTTCACTTTCTATTTTTTCGCATAATCTTCGCAGATAAATTATCAAATCTTATCTTTCATTCTGAGCATTCAACAATTGAGGAAAATTACACGATTAGAAAGGATAAAGGTTTGGATTTTATTGAAAATTAAGCAAAAGGTAAATTTAAAATAAAGCCATAATGTAAGAGACATTTTCATTACAATTAAAGTGGAATCATTATGAGTAATTTTTTTTTAATTTTAAATTAGTTTAAAAAGCAATTTTTCCCAGACATTGTCAAGACAGAATTTTTTATAAACTGTGAGAGTTATCATGGAAAACGCTAATGTTTTGCTTAAATTTTAATAAATTAAAATACGAACTGAAATCTCATAAACCCTCTACTAGTTGGAAATTTTGAACCTGCAAGTTATATCTATGCCAAATTTGGTAATCCGGGGTAAAAAGGTCTGTCTAGAAGAACATCAATAAGCACACACATTTTTTCCTTTATTATGATTCTTTAATTTTATGAAGAAGCAAATTGGAATGATAAATCATAGATTCTATTAACAATCGAATGGATTATAATTATAAAATTTATATTTAGCTAATTGCTTTTGGCGATTAAAATAGTTGCCTACAATTCTGCCAGAGTTGCATTTCAATAAATTATTTTAAACATTATTTTATATTCATAAATTTTCAGCAAGGCATATTTAACTGTAGAATAAATAAACATAATTAAATGCTTGAAAAAAACGTAGAAAATGATTTGGATTCCATTGCAATAATGAAAAGTATTAAATCAAACCTTACATAAATTATCTTTAAAAGTTATTAAAGGTCAAATATAGTGTTAAAAAATAAAAACTGCCGTATCAAAAAGTATATTTTTGTGGGTCTAAAAACGATGTAAAAATTCAATAATTATTATAAGAAATTGCCAAATATCTCGCAGTTTTAAATAATTATTTATCTAATTAAAATTTCAATATAATCACTTTCAGATGCACATTCTTATGTTCAATGTATGAATGATTTGATTTTTTTAGATCAAATATTGGCAGTCTTTATAGAGTACCGATAGTACATACTTTCTCTCTTATTATTAGTAGATATAAATTGCACGAAACAATTTTGTCATTTAAAATTTTAAAATAATATCATGTGATAAATTATGATCTATTACATATCCATTCTAATTTCTTACTTTACAATAAATTTTCATCTTTAATTATTTGTTTAATTTTGTATAATATCCAACGAGGTGATTGTAAACACTTTTTAATTTTTTCATAGCATGTGCATAAGTTTCCTGAAATCTTTAGTAAATGCTATAGAAACGCTTTTAAAAATTACAAGATGCTGCTTTCTGTCAATATTGTAAAAAAAATTATAATTAATAAAATTTGGTTTGGTTATGGTAGTTAATAATCTTAAGTTTTGTTAATAAACATTTAAAATAAGATTACCATCATTACCTATTTGTAAATTTTTATATATTTTTTCTTTAATTCATTTGCAAAATCAATTAAATTGAAATAGACAATATGTTGTATTTGACAATATGGTTTATCACTACTATCTGATCACACATTCGTGTGGGATTTATTATTTAACTATTAAAATATTTAGACTGTCATAAAAATATCTCCGTATTTTTCCTCTAGATATGGAATTCATTCAATTGTTTTCTTTAAGAAACTACTATATTCATACTTTATTCCTTAAGAAACCTCATTCATTTGTGTGTTACATTTTTTTGCCAAAGAAACTGAAGCAAATGCATGCAACAACAATTTGATTTTATATGCACGCATGATATGTTATTTAATACTTAAAATAATCGTACTGTCATTACAAAATAAAGGTGTCTTCATTTTTTTTCTCCTAAAGTAAATGAATTCTTTTCCATTTTTTTTCATTAAAAAAGAACATATCTTTTTTCTTAAGCAATTGAATCCATTCATATTTTTTCATAAAGAAACTAGATTAATCTGTAACCTCATTTTCTGCCGAATAAGCCAAAGCAAACGGCACGCAACAATTTTTTTGTCATTCACCATCTGATCACACCTGCAAGCCTAATATGTTACTTAACCCGAGTGAAGCAACTTATCATTATCTGAGATGGAAAAACTTCTTCGTGACTGACGGAAACAACGGTATAAAACAACTCAAAAAGAAAAACTTTGCTTCAACTGATTCTTTCGAGTCGTTGAACGAATTCTTTCTTCTGGCTCATTTCTTCGTCTTTTTCTTTTTATGTATTCTTATCCAACGATCGTATAGAAGAACTTCTATATATTTTTTTTATCCTTTTATCTTCTGCAATTGGCGGACTTCTACTACAACAGCCACTGACTTCATTATCAATGAACTTGGGCAAAGGACATGACAAATAGAAGAAGGAGAGAAAATGATTCAGGACCATGGGTTTCACATACAAGAAAAAAAATGCCCATGAAGGAGAAGAAGAAGAAGATCGAAAAAAAATCGTGATTCCTTTTTGTTAGTCCGAGATTCTGACTCGAGAAAGCAGTTCCATTAACACTTTCCTTCCCAGACTTTTCTGGGAGTTTGAAATCTCTACCTGCTCCCCTCCCTCTCCAACCTTAATACTTCCATGGAATAGGTCTTTAATTGAACTTTTCTTTATTTTGCAGGAAGGATTTCAGTTTGTATTCAAGATACTGTACCGACCTTTTTTTTTACTTTTCTCTATCAATTCTTCGTTTTCTTTATTTTTTTAAATGAAAATGGAGTGATTTCTTATTCTCTGTTTAATCTGGTTTGAGGTGAGTTTTGCAAGAGTTCCTTGAAACATGGAATTTTCCAGAGTGAATAAGTTTGGTCTCCCCCTTCCTCCAGTGTAAGGAAAAGAAACACTGTTGAACTTTTAATTAAATACTTTCCAAACTGAACTGAAAGTGATTTGGCTCTAGAAACTCCAAACTAATTGAAAAAATCAAATTTAAACACAGGACCTGTTTTAGTTTTTACTCGTAATTAAGAAATTAGAGAATATTTATTTCTCTGTTATACAGATATTTTTTGATATTAATTATTTTCTTGCCACTTAATTTCAACTTTAAAAATATACCTGTAACTTTAAGGGGACAGTGGACTTTGAAAGAAGCAAAAACGAATAGAAATATGAAATTTTATTTTTATTGCACCTTTGGAAAAATATACATTTATATTCAATTGCTAGCGTTATAAGATATATTATACAATAAAACGAATATTTCAAAGGCCTATAGAAAAAAAACACTTTAATTACTTTCCTCAAAATGATATTGTAATTAGATTTACATACTTCTGAAATATCCAAGTATTTTAATTTTTGAAACAAATATAAATGCAACAATAAAGATTTCGGTTAAACATTTAAAGAAAATAGAATAATTATTTTATATTTCAAGCTTTTTTAGTTAGATAAAAGTCAATTTTAATAACTAAAACAATTCTTATGAAAATTCATATAATATTTCTAATAATTATTTTTATTTGACATTTAATTGGAATTACAAATTATATAGAGTTTTATTCCAAATAAATTTATATTAATAAGGGAAATAAGTGAAAATAATAAAATAAGGGAAATAATTTCAATAATAAGGAAATAATAAGGGAAAAATAATTTTAAAAAATAAGTCGACTGGAATAATTTAAAATTTTAGAAAAATTATATACTTTTTAATTTTTTTAAAATATATATATTTTTTAAAAAAAGAAATTTGGCGTATTTATATTTTAAAAAATAATCATGTAAAAAATTTCATACCTCTAGTGAATAATTCACAAAAATGCCAAATAGAATCCACCCTCCCTTTAAATCGAATGAATACATCTGGCTTTCAGATTCTAATAAGGATCTAATCTCTGTAACTTCAAATATCTGACGCTCAGCTGCATTAACACGCAGCATAAATAAATGTTGTGCTACTAGATTTCACTAAAGATACAAAGATATATAAACTCTGAATTCTTTTTCATGTTCTTTTCTAATGATTTCTGTCTTGCTATGTTCATCTAATGATGTTTGTCTTGCTAATAGTTTTAAAAAGCTACAAAAAAATTAAACTTATTATAAAATCACTAAAAAAACTAATTTGAAAACTGAATTAAATACATTCCATTTTTAATTATTTATCAGAAAAATATATATAATCCATTTTTATAATTTTCTTATAATATCGGTGTGAAATATCTAGAGTTTATTTGCTTTTTGATGAAAGAATTTAATGCAGATTCGATGCAACAGCAAAGTACAATTTATCTTTATGATTGATCAAAAGATTTGTTCAGTGTTTTTTTTTATTTTATAAAATTTACATAATCTAAAATAAAGTGAAAAAGTTCGATTCAAATTTTGGTACTAAAAACGAAAAGTTAACACAGAAGATTCAATAAATGTGTTATAAATCTGTTCAAACGTATGGGCGAAGAATTCATGTTAATCATCTAAAAACTGAATTTTGTATATTTTATCAACAATTAAAAGTCATTATATACTAATTCTTCAAATTAAAAAATGATTTCTGTAAATAGTTGGCTTATCACATATTAAATTTTAAAGTGAAAATGTGATAACATTGTCTATAACTGGTATAAGCCACTTAACAAATATTTAAATAGTTTTTATGCACAAAAGTAGAAATGCAAATATAAAAAAAATAATGGGGCAGAGGAATTTAAAATAGCTCACACGTGATCAATCGTTAAGATCAATGCTTTCTTTGAATATAAAACTATAGCTAGTTAGTTAATAGAACTTGATCTCTAAACATCCAGATGTTAATTAGATAAGAGCATTTAGAGTTTTATATTTGTGTAGAGTATATATGAATTGCTGTATGCATTAAAGGGAAAGTTCTTATTACTTTTCTAATAGACTAATACAACAGGGGAGAGTGTTATTTCAAATAATATTTTCCGCTGAAATAAATGTAGATTAACAAGCTTCTGATTTTTTTTTTTTTTTTTGTCGGAACTTAAAATTACAAGTACATCTACTGACAACGAAAAATCCTTTTGTGGATAATAAGATTTTATTGTTTAATCCAGGTTTCCAACATTTCTTGAAGATTCAAAGGCGAAGACATTCGTAAAGTTACTATATAAAAAGGTGTCAAATTTGAGAATTGATTGGAGGAAAAATAATTCTATCACTATCACAAATGGATTTCGGAGAATACTAAAGCCATTTCAGGAAAAGTGGGCCTTATTTGTTCCACCCACTTGTGAGAAAACTAAAGGCAGATAAATTCTTCTGAATCTAAAAATAATTTCTAAAATTCTAAAAATAAAATATTTTATTGTCCTGGTATGCAATGGTCCCGGTATTGCCCTGTGCGTTTCTTTAAAGTGATAACTTTTTTTTCAATTTTGTGCCCTTGAAAGAGCTAAATGAAATTTTTATAGAATTAAATTTTCAAAGTGGTAATTGATATTAGTTAGCTTAGTTATCATTTAAATAGAATAAAAAAGAGAAATTTTTAAAATTTTGCGCAATTCCATGTTGTCACCCATTATTATTAACGAAACTAAAACTTTATAATTTATTTGATAACCAATTAAATAAGATATAAAATTATAATAATAATTTCGTAATCTTAATTTAGTTGCATTCAACAGTACTCCATTTTCAATTACAATTAAGAATTTATCGTTCGAATTGAACTTTTAATTTATTATTTCCCTCCCTGTATAACCTTCTATTAATTAATGAAAGGCTTCTTATTTTTAACGGGAAACATATGTCCTCATTTTCTTAGGAAACAATAACATATTTAATTGATCATGAGTTTTATATTAACAGTTTCTTTTCTTTTAGTCAGATGGAAAATTCTTGTTATTTAGCTAGCAATAGAATAAATTCAGAAAATTATGCATTTACATATTAGATTTTATAATTTTCTTTTGAGTGTATTTTACTAAATGAAAGATGTTTCTAAGGATAAAATAATGGAAAATGGAATGGAGTAAAAATTAATGTTATTCACTGGGAGAAGATTTTAATAATTCATATTAACGATGTTTATAGCATTCAGTGTTTACGGACTCAATGAATGGTAAAAATACATTATTCATTACGTAATTTGCTAGAGGCATTATTAGAATCCATTCAATTACTATAATATAATCACTACAAATGATATTTATAGTGTAAGACCCCATATGCTGAATGAAATCGATTTGAGAAAATGTAATTTGAATATTTTTCTGGAAACGTTACAAAAGTATTGAATATTTATTAAAATCCTTTCTTATTTCTAACGCTTCAATTGTATTCAATGTGTTGTATTTTTGTTTTATTTCTTGCTTTTGAGGGATATATTTAATCTCTAAATTTTATAACTATTTTTACTATTTTTTTAATGAGAAGGAATTTCAAGACTCTACCGTGTACATTATTATTGCAAAAATGATTCAGTAAATTAAAGTACAAGGAATCCAACAACAGTCCACTAATAGGTACTTTCGCTTTATTTAACGTAAAAAAAATATAACGCCAATCTAGCAAACACATAGTTCCAAACTGCATGATACTAACTTGCAGATACTAATAGATGTAAACTGCAAACCGATAATTAGAACGCAGCCCGATTCAAAAGGCTGTTCACTTTACGATCAACACTCCAAAGAAAACATTGTCTCTTTGAGAACTTCACCTTTTACAGCCTTTCAAACGGTATACAATTTTCAAGAAGGGTCTCAAACATTACATCTAATAGAGATATCATCATAATTTTTGTATTTATTCGAGTTTCATTTTTATCGCCAAATTTTCCGAATTGTTTCGAATGGCCGGACATACATTCGGTATTTATCAAGAATATCTGTTAATATATCGTTATAATTACGATATTAACATCACAGTGGAACTACATTTTAAGGGTCTCAAAGGTTTTAAAATGGATCTCAGACATCCATTTCTAAAACGAGATATCATCATGATTTTCATATTTTCAAGAGTTTTAATTTTTATCACCAAATTTTTCAAATTTTTGCCAAGGTCAAGGATCAGTGGCCTGGCAGCCATTCAGCATTTATTAAGAATATTTGTTAATGCCTCTTTTTTAGTTACAATGGTAACAACACAGATGAACAATATTACAAACTCCAGAGTTATTTTTTAATGTCTTGTATTTCCTTCATTACATTCTGTCAGAATTTATAATGTTCAGTTAAAATTGCATCGAAAGGCAGTAGAAATACAATTATTTAAGAATTCATTTAAAGTTCACTCAAATATTTCTTTAAAATTTTTCAGAATTCTTCCTCTTTTTCAATAAAATCTTCTTTAGATTGAAAATAGCTAAATGATTGAAAATTAAATAACATGTCACGTTTTCATATTGCTATTTTTCAAAATTCCAGAACATAGATATAATAGATAGCAATGTAAATTTAAGTTTTATTTTTCCATTACACTAGCTAAGGAAGAAATTGTTTTTAAAAATAAACTTTAACTTCATGTCTTTTTCGATACTTCTGTCTTTTACGATAACTCTGAAACGCATAAAGAATGGATTAGGATTTTTTAATATTAATTTCTTAACAATTTCTTATTTATTCTTTATTTAATTTAAATTTAAAACATAACTTTTTTAAATAAGAAAAATCTTTCACAAAATGATCTTCAAGTGGATCATTTTTCCCAAAAATAAAATATTTATATAAAAATAAATTGATAATAACCAAACACTAAAAATGTCTTTTTTGGTTATTTCACGAAAAAAAATTTATCAAAATATAACCAATATAACGTTTTGCTTTTTATTTACAATTATTTATTATAATATCTTAGAAAAATCATTATTCCTATGCAAAAAATTTCAGCAAAGGGGATTTTTTGTTTATAATCTTTAATAAAGATTGATAATGGGAAAAAATAGATAGAAGTTGATTAATGTTTTCGAAACCATAGTCCTTTCATTTTTATCACTTTCTAGTATACATATCTCATTCCATTAACCTCGGATTTTTTGACAGCATTTAAATCACATTGATGCTGAAAAAAAACATTCTTTAATATTTATATGTATGTCTTTTAAAATAAATCAAGAATAGAAGAAGATAAGTAACAAAATAATATCTTGTGATCTTTGCATTAAATAATAGATAAGTTATAAAATACGTATGAAATCTGTTGAAGTGTTTTTTTCTATTATGGTCGCTAATCTATTTCACAATATGATAGCTCATAAGCACACCCCAACTGTATGAATAACTTTTAAGAACATACATTGCTTGACAATTGCTAAGGAACTGTTAAGTTTTTCGGAATAATTAAGTACAGACATTGATTGAAGAAATGAAACTAAGTACATATTTAGTAGGGAGAATGTGCATTTATTATACTACAAAATTGTGCTGATATCGACACATCGAAGAAATAAAAACTTACAAATAATAAAGATGCTCCTTGGATGATTTCCAAACAGCCCCACAAAAATTGATCTTCAGGTAAGAATGATACAGACATAAGTATCTTAGTAAGATGTGTGATGATCACGGACACTAATGCACATTTTGCCTCTGTTCTCCATGCTCTCCACTAAACTATCGAGGAGTTCTTGGGGAATATTGTCCCACTCCTCTCTCAAGGCGATTTTGAGCTCTTGCACTGTTCGGGGAGGGACGGTTCTTCGTGAAACACGTCTGCCAAGAGCATCCCAGGCATATTAAATGGGATTTAGGTTGGGAGAGTGTGCATACGGACAATATTTTCACTTTGCAGTGTGTCCGATACCTCAACGCTTCTGTGTGGTCGCGCATTATCGTCTATAAACAGAAAGTCTGGACCTACAGCGCCCTTAAAAAGACGAACATGATCCAGAATAACCTCTCTGCAATACCGTTGTGATGTAACGCTTCCTCACTCAAAGATGTGAAGCGGTGTTCTGCCATTGTGCATGATGCCTGCCCACATCATCACCCCTGGGCCGTATCAGGTTCACAAACAAACTGTTGTGCATAACGTGTTTCAAGCTCTCTCCACAGTAACTGGGGACCAGAATCGCTTGTCACACTCAAACGAGATTCGTCTGAGAACATCACTCTAGACCAATTTTGGATATCCCAACCAACAAGTTCCTTACACAGTGTAATCTCTCACGACGATGGCGTGGTTGAAGCGCGATGCTACGAATAGGCTTCCGTGCATACAAACCAACTTGATATAATCGCCGTGAGATGGTTCTTGCAGAAACATGCGTACTGGTAGCGGTTGCAAGGTCTGCAGCTATAAGGCCAGGAGTTAAATTTCTTTTACTTTTTGCCCCGAGGGCTACATAGCGATCCTCTAAAGGTGTGGTGTTCCTGCCACGACCCCCGGCATGCTCGTATGAATCATGAACTTGTATGCAATGCCTTTTATACAGACAACGAGTTTTGGTCTACCATGCCCTCTCAACTTGAATTCACTTTTATTGGTCAGCTATCTGAGACGCAATTTCGAATAAATCACTTGTTCCTTAGCAATTGTCAAGCAGTGTAATTTACTAACAGAATTGCAAATTGATTCAAATTTAGAATTAACTTTATAACTTAATTCGCTGTCACCCTATTTTTCTAATAGAGTGTAGGAAAAGTGGATAGCCACGAAAATAAATTAGAATAATTATTCGACTCGATATATATGCATTAAATTTTGAACCTAAATGGTCAGATATAAAAATTCCAATATATTAACTCCGTTCTTTCTAATATACAACTAAGCTCAATACAAAATATGCACCATTCAGTGAAATAGTACGAAAATGTGGATAGAAAAATACACTCACTAATTTCAGATCGAAGCTACATTTTACAGATCAATTTCTTTTTTAATTGGCTTTCTTAATTTGAAATTTAAATTAATGATATGCAAATACTTAATCAATAACATATATATTCCTTGAATATAACTACAGGATAAAAGGTGCATAAATGAAGACTATTGTCAACAATCAATCATGGTTAGAATATGCAACAGAGCTTAAAAATTTTGCTAATTAATTTTCTAAAACATAACATGGGGATTAAGAAAATCATTAATTTAGAAAAGTACGAGATGTTCTAAAATAATTCTTAAAGATAATTAATGATGGAATTTCTTTGCGACTTAAGCATTTCAAGAAAATTTCCTTGAAGACTTTTACTGCTCTTTTAAATTAATCAAACAGAATCCACAGGATACGTAAGTTTTACTTGAAAAAGAATATAAAGACATGATGTTGGAAATAAATGAATAGAATTTACTTATTTAGGTAAAAATTAAATTAAAACCGTACTCTCACAAGCAAAATTCGACCGCCATTACAAGCCCTCTTGTTTAAATATGAGTCATCATAATGCAATTCCATTATTAAAACGCATATTTTCAGGAGCAAGTTGAAAAATAAAAATCCTTTTAAAAAATTGCTTTGAGTTGATGAAGGAAATCCTTAAAGATAAATTGCTTTCGTAATTCTAAAAAATGGATGGTCTGAAGGAGGGAGTCATGTGATTAAAAAAATGAATTTGAACGACAGTGTCTTCTTTGATGGTATTTTTTTTTCAAACTTAGGATTTTCTTAATTTCCGTGAACAGGTCTGAAGTTGAAAAATCTCGAAGGTTAACCTAATCTTCTGTAATTATTTCTACAGCTGGAGTTGAGAGATTCACTTTTATTTTATTTTATAATTTCTTGTTTTATCTTTTCAATATAAAGCAGATTAAAATGCTTAAAAAATAAAACTTAAATTTTCTGCAGAAAACTTCCTCTCCTGAATTCTGAATTTCTGAATATATATAGAGAGAGAGGTGGGGGAGAGATAGACAGAGGAAGATATATGTCATGGAAAGGACAAAAACTTCCAAAATAAAATAAAACATATTTTATATAGAGAAAAATAATATTAAATTTTAGTTTCTTATATGTTTACGTTATCTTGAGCTATAAAATAATATGATGAAAAGTTCGTTAATTCCATTTTTTTCTACTGTATAAATATAAAGATGAAATATTTTTCATGTTTCCTTTATATTACATTTTCTGATCATATAATAAAAATTTTAAGATTTAGTGATTTTACGTTTTGTGCTTGAATATAAGAAACACCAATTTTCCTATGTTTCTTTTTTCTATCATATTATTTCAAGTTTTGAAATTTTGTTATTTTTTAAAGTTTTTTTAAATTTTAAATAGCATTTTTGAATACCGAAAGAATTTTCATTTATAAACTTAACAACTTTTTCTTTTATAGCTAATTGTAATAAATCTATCATCTAAATTTTAAACAAGATTATTAACTCTGCTTATTTATGATTTTATAAATAATTTTTTAGAATGAAAAATTCTTAAAATTCAAATTTATTTCAAACAAAAGTGATCTATATAATTAAATTATTATCAATAAATGCTTTTCTTGTGTTCCTTTAATATTTTTATTTGAAATAATTACAATTAATTCGAATCTTGGGAGGTTATATTTATATAAGTTTATGAAAATGACTTCAACACAATTATGTTAAAATAATTGTTACTTAATTATTAATTAAAGAAATAAATGTTGTCTTTGACAAAAAAAAATTATTTATAATATTTTTGAATTCAAACAAAATAAAACCATTTATATCGAGTTTGCTCAAAATTTATTTACTTTTTACTCACTTATTTACTCTGAGTAAACGATTGACTCCATGCATAGGCCCTTTTTTATCGTAATTTTCGATTATCATGTTTTAAAAAATAATATTTAAATATTATAAACTGATTTTCTTACTTTTTAGCTGAGAATATGCTCTAATTGTAAGAACCATCATATGCATCCTGAGAGATCTACATTAGAATGTTTAAAATACAAAAATATCAATTATAGTATCTTTATATTTTAAATTTTTATGAGTATGAGAACATAATCAGATCAGTTAAACCAACAATATCAAAGCTTCCGAATATTTTAATAATATTCATCATGGAAATACTGAAATAGAAACTAAAAGTGGGTAATGTAGTAAATGGGTAGGTAACTAATAATGTAGTAATTACAATATATCATTAGAAGGAGATAACTCGACTCCACAGCATTATTTTGCCCATAAAGTGTTCTTATAATTCAAGCCATCGCTTCTGTATGGGTGTACGAAAAATGTAGTAACCTGGCTTAAATTCCACCTACTAACTTCTAAGGATGAGTGTAAAATTCACACAACAGAGCATTGGGCCATTACTACAAAGAATGATCGTTACGGTGGCTCATTGTAGGAAAGAAAAAAAAATGATTTGGCAGATAAATACACACAATGCAACTGAAATAGAATAAAAAATCTAATACCACAAAAACACAATTTCATAAATAATGTATGCAGTTGTACGTGCTTGCGAGTACGTGCGCGCAGTGATCGATTAGGATGTTAAATATTTGAACAATTATTTTAAATTAATTTTCGAAGTTTGTTGTAGATATGGCACTTTATTTTCTATTACATGGAACACACAGTTAGTGTTATTCACATAGGTGTGATGCTCTGAAATTAATTCTGAAATGTGAAGTTATGAAATTAATTAATAAGTAAATCTTGATTTATGCTGTTGTTGTTATTTAAGACACTTGTAAAAGCTCGCTGAAGTCAACGATTTAAGCCGAACTTGTGCAACAGCTTCTGAGGGGTAAGGCTCCTCAGCACCTGAGGGAAGAAGTCTGACTGCTAGCTCATATGTAGATGACACTCACACACTCGCTTGCACTACCTCCTTTTACAGGGGGGAACT
>JAPMOR010044163.1:32153-43157 GCA_026543865.1 Argiope aurantia
TATTTATAAACATTTTCTTATAACATTTCATATATTTATATATTTATTTATATATTTTTTAAACATTTCATATATTTATAATCTTTTCTTCAAACATTAAAAATCCATTAAACATTAATCTTCAAACATTAAATTCAAAAGATATAATTATATAATTAATGCCAAAATTATTATTAAACCAGAAGCTAAAATGAGAGTCACTCAGAAATGTGAAAAAAAAAAAGAAAAAGGCTTTTGAGTTCGCTGTTTTTTATCTTTGAAATAAAATCTTCAGAAAAGCATCCATTGAATAAATCATGTTGAACAAATGCAGATTGTTGTATTACATTTAATAACCATTGCGATTTTAAAAATCTACTTATTTTCTTATATTCTTTCCTGAAACTATAAAGACCAAAGATTTATTTTTGTGTCGAAACAGCATTTCAAAGAACTTCAAGAAAATTTATAGAAACTGTCGAAAACTGATATATTACATTCATACATTCTTATTCAAAATTCACGTCTTTGAAAAAGAAAATGCGATGTGCTTCATAGTTTACAAGAAGTGAATTTTTAAATCTTTTGACAGATTTTTAAATGTACTGTCTGAATTTAACGTAAGCTTTACATGTGTAAGTCAATGATCTCTATATTTTTGGCGTGTGTCTTTGACATGCAGTGATAAATTGGTTTTAGTAATACAAGATTAAACAGCCAAGGAATGATTTATACGATCCATATTTATAGCTAAAGCTCTTCGGAATGATTTATTCAGAATAATTTTTAATAAAAGATTCTGTTTTCTGGGAGCATTTAAAATTTACTTCAGTAGAAAATGTCCACAAGGAGCATTAATATATTCCTTAAAATTTGAATTGAAAGCGGAGTGTTTGTATCTGCCTTATTACTGTATTCAAAGCTTCTTAAGTGTATTCTACAGTTCACATTTACAATGTATATGACTCTATTTATAACCTCGAATCTATATGACGCGATCATGAAATACTATCTCAAGAATTATATGCTCTTATATTTTTCAAAAAATATTATATTTATTAATTTTGAGTTTATTGTATTATATTATTTATTATTTATTTATATTTATAAAAGACAATTTTCGTATGTATCTTCTTTATATCTATGAACAAGAATTTACAAATATACTCGATAGATTTGCACTTTTTTTTTAAATAATCTACGCTGGGGACGAGAATATAGAAATTAATTCGGCGAAGTGTGTAGAATCAACTTTAATATGATACGCATTTTTATTTCTACAATATTGTAATAAAAGTATTAAAAAAATTTTCGGATTTTACAAGAAGCGGAAAGATTTTTTTTAAGTAGACATTATAGATGATAAACACAAAATGGAAATTAATCATTCGCTATAAATGTTAATATTGCTTCCCTTCCATATCCGTTTTCTGAATATATTCACACTTTTTCAATACTAAGAAAAAGGCATTTTTGAGTTTAGAAAATTTATAAAATAAACAAAAAAATTTAGGAAAAATAAAGCAAAATGAAGAACACGAACAAAATACTCAAGAAGATACAAATTATTTTGAGAAAAAAAAAAGTGAAAATTAACCAGTCTGCCACTACTCCTATAAAAAAAATTCTTGATTTGTAAGAAGTTCAGAGATTTTAGTAATAAATATGGAAATCAATAATGAATGGAAATATGGAAATCATTAATCAATAAGGAACAATGAAGTTAAACATTAACATTAGAACACAGAACACAGAAACATTAAATAAATTTCAAATAGTTTTATAAAAACAACATAAAACTGTTTTCTATAGAGTAAACGTAGAGGTTTGATGATGATTTTGCAATTTTTTTTTGAAAACTAATCAGGAGTAATTTATAAATATTAAGTGATTTACGTGTGATTTTAATAATCTGGAAATTTTTACATATGCATTAATTTTAATAAAAATCCAGAAAAAGGAAAATTAAATAACATTTATATGTATTAAACAAACTTGTAAATCCCTCTTCACAACACAACTCATATCTAAGTCAAGACGTTATATCAAGAATCAAAAGCAGATATGACATTCAATTCGGTGACATTAAATGTGATTATCTATCTTAAAGTGGTTGAAGCAGTGTCTTCTGGAATTCGGAGGAGGCCAAAGCAGCCTCAAATATGAAACTACTTTACATTTTTCTTTTTGTAGCTAGCTTATATTTTTGGAATTCATTCTTTAATTTTGTTCACGTGTAACGTACAGTAAATAAATAATTATTACATTAATTAGATTAGTTAGTAAACACAAAATGATCTCTTTCACAAATTAACAAAATTTAAATAATAATTTCACAAATTATTTTTTAAAGAATTTGTGCATTTTAGATATTATTAATTAATACGAAGATATATTTGTTATATTTTAAAGCTTTCTTCTATTATATAAATCTAGAAACATTTTATTTGAATTACTGTTAATGAATACAGAGTAAATGAGAATATAGCAAATATTTTAGATTCTTTCCATGGAATTAAAATATTGAAAATATATTAAATGCTAAGACGAAATGAATAAGAATGAAAGAAATGAATAAATAAGAAAACCCCAAGTGATTTTTAATTTGATTTATTTGGTTTCTTAATATTTGAAAGAAATTAATAAATCATTTCCTTTATTAATATTTTGCAAGTTTTCTTCTGTATTTATAAAAGAAATTATTTTCATAAAACAGTAATCATTATAGAAAAAGAAGTTATTTAGGTTTTTTTTATAACCTTTGTGATAGAAATCATAAAATAGTTCTGTAAAAACTGTCTTAAATTTCAGAAAAATTTATATTTTTGAAATTCGGCATAAATATATTTTTAATCTCTCTTCGGAACCATCCAATATACAAAAATAGATGAATATATATAAATATATATAATTCTTATAAAAAAATGTTTTGTTTCTTTAGGAAATTTTAAAACTCTCTGAACTTACTTGGCTTCTTTAATCGAATTTTATATTTTATTTAAATTTAAAATTTTAATAGAATTCGTTTTAAACATTATGAAAGTTTCAAAATAATTCATTATAAAGAATTTACTTAAATATAAAGAATTGACTAAACGTTTTTGTAGATTGCTAAACACATTTGTGTGAATACTTTTTTTGCATACGTCAATTTTTAATTTACCCTTTTCTTTTCATAAAAAATGAATTAATATAGCAGCATGTGCCATGACCGTGTGTGCAAAACTGTATTAAATAGAGCAATTCTAATGTATTAAATAGAGCAATTCTAATGTATTCTAATGTATTAAATAGAGCAATTCTAATGTATTCTAATGTATTAAATAGAGCAATTCTAATGTATTAAATAGTAAAATTTGTTTAAAATTTCAATTATTCGAAATTCTGATATAGCTCTACTACCATCTCTGAGTCTAAAAGAGAACATGCTTGCCTTATGTCCATCTATTTGTTTGCGAACATGATAAACAAAGAAACTTTGAGCTAGCAAAAGGAAATTTGCTGCATGGTCTCTATTTCATATTTATAGATTCTTATCAAATTTAAAATAAAATCGAAGGAAGTCTGTATGGCCTACTAAATACCTACAAAGAAAAATCTTAAGGAACCAGATAAATAAAATATGGTAAATATGTTAAGAATCCAAAATGTTGATCTACACCAAATTTGGCATCAAATTCATCCGTCTATCAACCTGTATTTTTAAATATATGCCAACTCAATACTCAAAAATGCAATGATTTAAATTTACGAAATAAGACGCGTGATTTTGTGAATACAATTAGAGTTCTATGTTAAATTCCGAGTTTTTTATCAGAAAAAAAGGCATTCATAATCAAGTTTGGTTTTACTGTACCGATGTCGGCAATTACTTCCAAGAAATTGAAAAGATTCGCACTTTATTATGCTCTTTTGTAACTATTATTCGCCAATCGCATATAGTTAATAATATGTAATTGCATTTGTTAGGGAAGGTGTATGCGAGAAAGTTTCAAAGAGATCACTTTCGCCGGTTTAGTTACAGTGGTCACATAAAATTGATATGCAAGACATCAGGCAATCCGTTTGCTGTATTCGATTTTGTCTCAAGTTCGAAAAAGAATTTCAGTTTTGGTAATAAAACCATTACGCCGAAGAAATGTAAAGTTATGTTCCCTTAATCAGTTCTGTGTTTTGTTGTACGAATTCTAAATTTTTTGTTTAAACATACTCAGGTATATGCACAGACATTCATTTAATTGATGGATTTCCTCCAAATTTGTTAAAAACCTGAAATTAGTTACGATGGAAATCTATTCAACCTTTGAACTGCCATACAAGCGGATATAATTTATGCTAAATTTGTAGAAAACGAATGTTCTTTTGCTAGAGTGGTGAAGAAATTTAGAGACGTTCGAGCCAATTTATAATTCATCCTTTTCATCTGATAGATTACGAGGTATGGTTCAACATAGCCCTAGGACCACGGTGGCCTGGTGGTATGGTTTCGGATCGTGAGCCGTAGGGTTTCAGATTCGAGACCAGATTCTATCGAAGAACCGTCCTGTAAGGAGGCCTATAGCACATTAAATACGTCGAGACCAAACGTCCTCTCGATGGAGTGGTGTGGAGAGGGGGGTGCCAGTTTAAGTGTCGTCTTCGTCATCTGACCACGGCTCAAAATTACGATGTCCGTCCCAAAATAGCCTAATATAACTGAAATAAATCAACATAGCCCAAATGCTGCTTCAAAATGGAAAGCTTATATATTTAAGCTAAATTGATCACAATTTAAATTTTAGTCCTCTAACTCATCCAGCTTTTGCTTTATGCCGGCGTATATTCATATTTGTTCAGTAATAAACTTACAAATATATTTTCATTAAAAGTACGGTTTCTGAAAATTCTAAAACGTGAAGACTCATCCAAATCCTTAGATCGAAATGTTTGAAAATTAAAGCTCTTTCCATCGATACACAACTAAAAAGAAGAAAATTCCATATTTTTATCATATTAGATTGATCAATTTCAAATGATAAAATGTTCCGAATACAAAATTCTCGATATTCCAATTTTTATTTAAAAAAAAAAACGGCATCTTTAAAAAGTCTTTAGAAATGTTAGTTGGTGAGAAATATTAAAGATGTTCCTAAAAAGTCTTTCGTCAGTTATAAGTGAAGAAATACATGAGGCACTTTAAATAGGCTTTGTCTGGATGAAAGAAAGAAGAAAAAATAAATATAAAAAAGAGAGAGAAACGAGCTGCTGAGAATAAATGCATCTTAAGAACAAAGTTTGCTGCTTCGAAAAGTTCAAAATTCGGTAAATTTCCACGATTTCTTTCATTTCATTTTATTTGTCAACTTGAGCATTTTGAGGAAGATGCTGTCATTATCGGCTGAAACGTCGTTGCTCGATCAATGCGATGCTATCTGCAGTCAGTGCCTTTTTACTTGAGCCGCACAGCTATCCGTAAAACGCATCCGGGGCATTGATTTTCGAATTTTTGTATTTTATATCAGTAATTTTCTTTATCTCAACGCGTTTTTTTTTATTGCTGAAAAGCCTTTTTTTTTTCTCTTCTCATATCTAAAAGAAAAAGCGAAATGACGTAAAAATTGGAAGTTTCGATTACTTTTTATTTGCAGTATCGAAATTCCATTTCACTTCTAGAAATGTCTGGTCGTTTGTCAGGCAATTAAGTACCAGATGCATTGCAGACACCTTTTTGTCACGTTTTATAGCATAAAAATCCATTAAATTCGACAGACCATCTAATTGCTTTTTAGATTTTTAATTTAGAAAATTAATAACCCTCCTCTTTTTATCTAAAATACTATGTTGATGAAAATTATGAGTCTGATGATTCAAAAAAGAGCGGAATTTTTTATAACCGTTGCTGTATTGAGGCTTATGGTCCTTTACAAGCTCGCAACTGTTATCTGTCAGTGACTTAAGCCGAATGAGCGTCTCTTGTTTTTTCAGTAGCGCCAACTAGGCCCAAGATTCGACTTAGCTACTCAAATGATACAACCCTTTTTCCCGGCGGATCTCATTCATGCATTTCATTTAATTATCCACAGATCGTAATTTAGACCTGAATCAGAAAACTGTGGTGAAAGCTTATAAGCCAGTTAACAAATACGCTACCCGAGCAATTAATTGCTTTTGTATTGTAGTCATGTTACTGGGCTGTGAACCACAAGGTCCCAGGTTCTATCCTCGCTCGTCCGAATCCTCAACATTGGTGACCTCGGACGATGAAACTGCAACCTTCGTACAGCTGTAGTGGCGACATCTACCCGCAGCAACCCAATTCACTTGACGCAGCAACACAAAGCCGTCAGATTCATTTGGCACAACAGCATCAGCAACCACTCGCTCACATACGCTCGCTATAACACTTGGCGCTACTCAAATGGGTACAGGCGCATTAGACTCAACAGCTAATACATCACCACTCAACAGCCATATCGTTCGTCTCACCTCCGATTCACTGGAGGGAGAGTCTGTGGTGGAAACTTATAAACCAGTTAACAGCTACGCTACCCGAACAATTGCTTTTGTATCGTGGTCATGTTACTGGGCTGCGAACCACAAGGTCCCAGGTTCTATTCACACTCATAAAATTCGATATAAAACGATCACCTCTGAACCAATACTAACAGAGGTATTACTCTCGATAAGGAGAACTTTGTGACCACGACAGCTTTATTTATACATGCGCCAGCCTCCACACTCACACAGATACTTCGGCCGTCGGGTTCAAACTCACAACTCAAATAATCCTAATACAACGCTCTATCAAACAGGGTATTTCTGCCTTTTATTATCGTTTAAATATGTAATTAAAAGTACTTAGTATCAAAAATTATTCTTTATTTAATACTTTTGAAGTTTATTCAGGAAAAAATAAAATAAATTACTGGGAAATAATACTGAATTTTATATTTTTATCTATGCATATATATTTCTATTATATTTTAATTGTTTATCTTCTTTATTATTATATTTTGTTAAAGGCCAATGTAAATAAAAGTTTATATTTAAGGTTTTTGTAAAATGTTAATGAAAATAATAATATTTTCACTGTCTGCAAAAGCAATTTTTCCCTTTCTGATGAAATGAATAAACCAAAAAGGTTTCAAATTAATTTTGTAAATTTTTATTTAATTTCTTTTTTATTGTCTTATTGATTAAATGTATTAATTTACTAAGCTATTTTAATGTAATAATTTTGGCTTTTTAATTTTATTGAAATACAGATAATCATTGCGAATAGAGTGAAATTACATTTTGGTACCTGAAGTACGCAATTAATTCATTTATGTTGGCGATTACTTCATTATGTTATTATTCATTCTTCATTCTCATAAACTTCATACAGTGAATGAGTTAGTAAGGGCATATTTAAAGTTGGTCGTACATATGTCATGTAACCGAAACATTTTGATTTTCATGTGTTATAACGCTAACAAGTATTCATAATTTATTTAAATATAAGTTTTTCTTGATTTGTCAAATTAATTATTTTTTAATTATAGTATTGAACACTAGGTAATTTACTAGGTAATTAGTATAGCTTGAACACTAGGTAATAATGATTTGTCCTAAAATAACTTTCATCGTTTGAAGGCAGCTGCCGCTATAAGTAATGTACGAAATTATACCTAACTTCATATACAGACTGCAGAAAGCATGGGAAGATGAATTCCGAAAAAAAAATACTTTACAGCAATTAAGTATTACAATATAAATTTCACAACCACAAAAAAAGAGTAATAAACGTCACCAATAAGAATGCCGAAAATGCTGAAATCGATTGATTTCAGCCTTGTCAGGAGGAAAACACTAAAATCAATAATTATATCAAATGCACGAAAAATGTATAATACAAAAGTACATTGATGACTAAATTATAAAAAAAGCAAATGCAGAAATGGACGAAATACAACATGAAATTCACAATAAATTACATTTTCAATATAGAACAAATCGAGGCTAATAGTAACTCATTTGTTCAAAAATATGCTTTTAAAGAATATATTAAAATATTTTAACGAAACTCTTTTTTAAACTTATTTTACTTATTTAAGAGTCATGACATAATTTAATTGGACAATGATAATTCAACAACATTAACAGTTATATATATTTATGTATATCGAAGCAACTTTTCAAACAATAGGGTGTGTTATAATACAAGAAATATTTTATTATATACAATATGATAATAATAATAACAAATGTGATATTTTTATGGGTTTTGTTTTTATTATTTTGTATGCTTTATGGAACAACAGCAGATCTATGAACTGAATTTATAATGCATTTCATTTTATTAGTTATTCCAATGAATGATCGTTATAAATAATTTTTGAATAGTAGTTTTTGAGCAGAATTTTTAATCGAAATAATTTCACTAATTACAAATATAAATCTGTAACATTATCTTAATGGTCGTAAGTGCGCTCCAATCAGTTGCGGCATTGAAGCCAATATAAATTTAGATCAATTGCCAACTTCTTCATCCAAAGATGTCTGATAAGAGGCCTTTTTATTTCATTATTTGTTTAGTTTTATACCGTTTTTCTCTTAATTTTTGGTAACTTAGTCTTTATTTCATTTTTCAGTTTCGATTTCCAAAACACATGAATCATTGAATATGTGAAAATTAAGCTTATTATTAGTTTCCACTTCAATCGCCTTAAAATCGAATGCTTCAGAAAATGTAATTGTTTCATTTTTGTGTTGTCTTTTTTCTATAGTTTCTCATCTCAAGGTTCAAAAGATATCATATACTCTAAAATTAAAAGTGATTACATGTAACAATAAGCCCCAACGGAAATGTAAGAAAATGTCCCTTGTCGTGCCATTTTATATCTTGATACAGATAAGTGACATAATGTAATTGTGTAGAAATTTTAAACCATATAATATTTTAATTTTATGTAAATAGTGAACGTATTCATTTTGTAAAATCTAAAAGTAAGGATCAGTATTGACGAGAAAGTCTATCAATTTAATTCATATGAAACAAGATTTAAAACCAAAATAAGGCATTTTACCAACAATGACAAAATGAAACGGTATTTAAATAGTGTTTCCTCGAAAAATATTCATTTGGATATTAGCAGAAATTCTACCATATCATTAGTATTTGCTGTGTATTTAAGATAGGAAATTGATATTCTGAAAATTCTGAATATAACGATAAAAAAACAGATGCCATTCAGTTTCTAAATTCAAATAAAATGGCACCTCGATGCCAGTT
Source organism: Argiope aurantia (assembly GCA_026543865.1). Lineage (NCBI taxonomy): Eukaryota > Metazoa > Arthropoda > Arachnida > Araneae > Araneidae > Argiope > Argiope aurantia. The sequence continues at coordinate 41,386 of JAPMOR010044163.1, forward strand.
TCAGTGCAATAAAAACCTTTTACATTCTTTCTTTGGGTTTAATTTTGTTTATAAAAGTAAGTCTTTTATACTTATAATAGTTTCATTTATTTTTACTTATTCTCAATTCTTGCAGATGATTGCTATTTTTATTTATTATTATAAAAAGAAAATAACTGATATCTATGCCTCTTTCCAAAAACTTCGTGAGTGTTATATTATTCAATCAGCAGTTTTTTATTATATTCTTAACATTCTTTTTATCATGAAAATAAATTCCAGAAAAGAATGCGCAACATGATAAATGAATTTAGAATCTATAACACCGCACTATCGAGAGTGACAATAACGAAGAATGTGAGCACTGAAAACATCCATGCTGCATTGCAAAGACTATTTCTGATTATACAGGCTTAATGATGTTAACAGAAGCTCTCTCTCCTTTTTATTAGTCCTCTTTTTTCCAGCCTAAAGAAAATATCTACAAAGATAGCAACGTGATGAAAGGCATAGCAGAAAGAAAAAAAGAAAAAAATATCTAGAAGAATTGCATTATACAAGCGTAGTCCCATAAATCATTTCTTGATCCCCTTAAGTAGCTATAGGACCACGAAAAGAAGGGCTGCTGGATGTTAGACGGGTCAGCGATCAATGCTGAAAAATGACCCATCTTGACGTCACAATGGTGTTGAAGACTGAAAATTAATACATTCCGGATAGTGGAACCGAAGTGTATTGAGTCACCTTTCAAGATCGAAGATGATAGTTTTGGAATAATTCTGCAGGAAATAAAAACCGAGCAAAAAAAAATGTTATTTATCATCAGAAGTTTTAAGTGTTTGCTATAAAATATTTTTATTAAAACGCCAATGATAAAAGGTTTGACCTTACTCTTTTGAAATATTATGACATTAAATTTATATGGGCAGATACATAAGAATCATGGTCAAGGAACTCTAAAAAGCAAAATGGAACGTTTTACTCAGCTAGCAATTTAGTAAAGATAATAATAAATAATGCTGTCACTTTTTTTTTGGAAAGAGATTATTTTAATCGGGAAAAATCTGTAGAATAAATTCAGAAAAAACTCTACAGAATATAGAAAAATATTTAAAAAAGATAAATATTTCATCTAAACTGTAATTTTCATATGGTAGCAATTAACAATAGACTCCCATGTAGAGAATTCTATCATAATTAGAATTCGCGAATATGTGGTGAAAGAATATTGACAAATTCTCATACAATGTCTTAAAGAATTCAATATTATTCATAAAATAAATCTTTAATATTTTCGTCGATTTTAATTTTTGTTAGAAAATTAAATTTATGCATATATCTGTTCTTGTTCATATGAAGCTAAATGTTTTTAAAAATTAAGATCTCTACACAATTCATTCGAATTTTTCCGCATTCAAACAACTGCGAATTTGAAAGTAATATAATTAATATTGTAACTTAACTACTATCTCAAAATTTTTCCATTATGACTTTTTTTTTTGCTCATTTTATTTATTATAATAAAATCTATCTCTCAATAAAATTTCATGAAATTCTTGTCATAATTTTAAATGTTACATTATACCGTTTTGAAAAATGATGCTTTCAAAATTAAATTAATCTTAAGAATTATCAACGATATCTGGGATATTAAGTCTATATTTCTAAAAAAGATTTGCACTGATTTTTTTTCTTTCATAAAATTACAAAATAAACGTACAAATAATAGAAAATTAAGTATTTTTTAATAAATTTTTAATACTTGTGCAGAATAGAAAGTGAATTGTAACAGT
>JAPMOR010044163.1:43257-59237 GCA_026543865.1 Argiope aurantia
CGTGAAATACGAGCTGTAACGGCAATTGGAAAATCGCAGTTGCCTAAATAATATTACATTTATTTTCTAAAGGATGATTTTAATTTATTATAAAGTTTTTTTTAATATTAATGTTTTCTTTCATTCAAACAATATAAAATTAATTTCAGGAGAAACTGATTGTAGGAATGTTAATGAATTTTTCCTTTTCACAAACATTAATGCTTTACAAGTACATTAAATTAAAATCTTAGGAAGTCTGCACTATCATTCAATACGTCCTTATCATTCAATACGTTAATTAGCAATAAGAAAAGGAAATCAATTAAGATTTATTTTTTGTATATTCCATAGCTAGATGTTGAGTCTCCATTCATAATTGTTTTCTGATTAGAAAGGGGTGGAGGAGATTTTCATAATAACTTTGTATTTTAAAGGAGTTATAAATTATTTGTATGTAAAAATGCGATTTTGTGCCTCTATCTCAATGGATCTTAGGAATGTAACCTCTTACGTGCCATTTATATATATTTGTTTGTCATCATTACGTCAGCCTTTGCTGAACAGAAAAAATGTTTGCCAGTCTCTGATTCCTACAGCAGTTATTTATGTTTCTAATATTTCCCTGTTTTTTCAATGATAATTTAAGCACTCCTCCTCATACAATTTATAGATAGTATATCAGCATACAAATATTTACATGCTAATAAAAAGAGTTTTACTTAATCAATCAATATTTTTAATGACAGTCCATACTAACACAAATAGGTCGCATTCATATTCACAAGGATAATCTATAACCAAACACTTTGGGAGATTCTTTTCATATTGTTAAAAGGCTTTTCCTCTTATAAATCTAACTAAAAGCTGCAATGAAATCATTTTTTTTTCTTTATAATCATTTTATTAAATCGATATAAACAGACTTTAAACGGTCATGATATCTCAGATTTTTTTGGTGTGTTTTATCTCTTATCCATAAATTTATTTTCCCAACTTCTTAGCTCTTTTTAGACTCCTTTAATCTCATATGGTTTAATTTTGTTAAATTAAAATATTTTAACTTATCTTAAATACAACATGCAAGGTTCTCATTACATTTTACTTCCTCACAATATATCTGCGCTAAAACAAGAGATGTGAACATATATTAACACAAAAAATCTTGATATTGAAGAATGATTTACTATTTAAACATTTATTTCCTTCACAGTAAGGTTTAAAATAATAAAATAAGAATAAAGATGTGTTTTTTGAAAAAAAAATGTATTTTTCAGACAATATTTATATGCAATCAAGTTTCGCTTTCTTTAATTTATTCTTAATTTTTATATAAAATATATTAAAAAGGCCTTGCTCTATTGTTAATCAAACATTTTTTTTTAACTTCTTCTGTATGATGGATAGTTATTTCAAACAATTGGTTTTAAAAAATCAAAGCATGGTGATTTTTTATATTTCCAAATGCTGTTATTTAACTGGAAAAACTTATTATCTGAAAAGATTGAAAATATAGCCATTTGAGTTTCTCCATTCGTCACTGTCATTTCATTTCAGCTGGGATTGCAACAATCAATTGAAATACATCATTAATCTATGTTTGTGAAAAGAAAGTTTTTTTTTTTTTGCATTTTCTTTTACAGAGAAAGGGGGGAGGGAAGCAGCGTTTCGTAGGAGTGAAAAAAGTCAGCGTTCTGGAAAACTTGAAGCTGAGTAAAAGTTAAAGATAAATTAATCAAATAACTCCAAGTTCCTCACATGGATGAAGCGATGGATTTTTGCATACTCTATACTTTTTTTCGATGCTTAATTGTTAGATATATATATTAATAATATATAATTTTTTAAGATAATAAATTTTAAAAATAAATTTTAAAAAAACCATAAAAAATAAAATTATATAGATTTAATTTTGTTAACGAAAGAAAAAATAAAATTTTCGTTTTTCCAAAATAGATTTATATATTTTTCAGTAAAAATGAAATTAGTTTAAAAAACAACATTAATTTTGATTTTATTTCATTGAAATTATACTAGTATATAACAAAATAGAAAGAAAAAATATTTAGAATAAACCGTTAGTATGTAGGATAATTTTTATTAGAAAGCTAAAATTATTTATGTCTTTTAAGTAATTTATGAAATGTTATCTTCTATAAACAATATATATTGTTTCAAGTTTCAAAAACTGTTATCTATTTTTTAAAGTCTCAAAAATTGTGTCACTGTATCTCATTCTTTAAAACCGTTTCACGTTTGCATTATTATGGAAAAAATATGAAGGCTCCATACCATCAGAAATTAACAATATCCATTTTTGAGCAATTTTAAAATCACTAATGGAAAAATTATTTGCAATAGCATTCATTTTAAAGGTTTGAATAGATTTGTATGCAATCCTACAAAATAAAAATTTTCAATTGCAGAGTGTGCTGAATTCATTAGTTATTATGGTATTTATTTTTTCCTTTTTTTTTCATATTTTTTCCTTAATTTTAAGAAAAGAAATTGTAAATTAAGAATTCCAATTTCTTTAGAAATTTATTTTATTTGAAAAGAAAAAATGAATCTCTGTTTTCAATGAAGCTTGTTTATTTATTACAAAAGATAAATACGCATATCCTTTTAAATTTGAAAGAAATAATCTTCTTATGAACTTTATTTGAACTAACTAATTGATTAGATTGAGCAAACAATTGGAATATACCCAGCAAAAAAGAAAGAAAAATTTCGATTCAGCATAATGTTAATTTAAAATTTTAAGTGTATTAAAGTGCAGCTTAATACAACGAATGGATTTCAGTGCAGTATTTTTTGAATTCATAAACCTTTAATTTGATCTTTTCTTATTTGGTTTCTTTAAAGTCTATATTTTCTTGGATAGAGAGTTTTAAAAGAATCGAATGCCTGTAGAAATTTAACCATGTAGGAATGAAAAAAATGAAACACTTTTCAATAAAGTGTATTTAATTTTAATTAGAATAAATATGCATAATTTACTGAAATTTGAACAAAAAATGCTTTACTAAAACAATTTTTTTTTTTACTTTTTTTATATTTATTGATATTTATAACATGGAATTATTTCATACTTTATAACAAAATCATCAAAATCAACGCGTCATAATTTAAATTTTTAATCTATATTTTTCCTCTGTGCACCTACCAGAAGAAAACTAGGTTACGATAACACATTGCTAAATATTAGTTAATACATATCATTAAAATTGTAATATCAAAAGACAAATCCTTTGTTGATGATTGTTCTTTTTTAATACTTTTACTTGATGAATCTCTCATAACTTAATTTCATAATACATGTAATAAAATAAACTTATAATCTTCTGCCAAATTAAAATGTTTTGGATAAACCTATAGTGGCTTAAAATTTAATATTTCACTTTTCTTCGGGTAAACATCATCAATGCACATTAGGAAAGTTATATTATATCTTGAAATTGAAAAAATATTGAAATAAAAGCAAGTGAGTAACTGGAAGAAACCTTCTTTTTAATAAAGACTTGAATGGTTTGGTTACATATAAATGAGATGATTTCAGCGTGATAGAAAGCCTCTTCTGCATATGCCCTAAGATTATTTTAGAAATATTCCAATTAAGTAAGTTTACATTATTTAGTGCACTCCAGATATTGCAAGGAATGCAAAAAGAATTCAGCGTGATAGAAAGCCTCTTCTGCATATACCCTAAGATTATTTTAGAAATATTCAAATTAAGTAAGTTTACATTATTTAGTGCACTCCAGATATTGCAAGGAATGCAAACAGAAATTTAGAAACAACTTCGATTAATAGACAAACATTATAAACAACATAACGAGTGATTATAATTTATGTTGTTTATCTCCATTTGTTTACATCCGTTTTCAAAATGTGGTAATGTTATTAACTGTTTACGTTTTGAAAATGTAATCAGTATATGGATAGGTTAAGAAGATAGAAATGAAATACTTTCAAACTCTTCTTGTTGTTTGCGGAAGATGAAATATTAGTATGATTCTCTGCGAAAGATGCATTTTACTCTCTTATCATTTATATCAAATACCATTTAGTATTTATAGGTATTTTATTCTCATTTTATTTTATTGCCTTTTTCTCGGTAATTTATGTTTTTTATATTCAGAATCTTTAAATTCCTCTTAAATACAAACTTAATTTTAATCTATTATATATTAAAATCACCTCTCTCCATTCGTGCTCTCAATATTCTTAAATTATTTTACAAATAAAGGCGTGCTTAATAACGAACTGAAAAGATGATTCGTAATGTTCCCTAAAGCATATTTAATAGTTTTTAGGAAATATTTGAAGAAATAGTCTTTATCATGAGGCGTCTTTCTAAATTATTAAATACTTTAAAGTATACATTTATAAGTAAAAAAAATGATACTATTAAAACATTTCAGGATTAGTTTCGGAAGTTGAATATATAAATTTCTTATGCTTAAAGGTACTTGTTTATAAAAATCTATAATTTGATATTAATTAATTTAAATAGTTGTCACAAAACAAATTTGTTATCATTATACTTTTGGCTTCTCAAACATACTTTTAACAAACATGTTACATAAATAATTTCAATAAATCTGATTAAATTATCTGTTTTATATTTATTTAAAAATAAACATGTTACGTGCTTTACATATAATAGGAATTTTTTTAAAATGTTCAACTAAACCAGTTACATTTTTAATTAAGTAGTTGCAATTCAAAATTTGAAATTCATTCAAACATGACACCTATAGTAATTACACTCATTTTTTTAATTTATAAATCTAACGGTCATTTATTTTTCATATTTATAATTTTTATATTTATTATTCGAAACCGTAATAACTCCTTACTTTTACATTCCTTACCACTTGTTTTATTTTATCTCTTTTTCTCTTTAATTTTTACACTCATTTATATAAATTGGTATGCTGTATTTGAAAACTAAAATTCCAGAAGTGTGTGGCTGCCAAAAATTCTGAATTATTCTTTTGTTCCCTATTTCAAGAAATTAAATTAATTCCTGTAAATTGATAAAAAAGATGAATATCAGTTTAATTATGAAAAGATAATTCAAGATAGATTCATGAATTAGAAATTAAAAATAACAGTTATGCAGAATATCCCCAAAAAGTAGAATATTTATTTTCCTAAATATTGCACCTAAGCATATACTTTCAATTAGAAAACTTTATTAATTAAAATGGCAATAATACCATATAAAAACTTAATTTTTTAAAACATTTTATCATCCATGATAATTATATATATTTATTTATTTATTAAAAAGTTTTTTTTTAATTTTTAAAATGCCATGAAAAATTATTTTAATACAATGATATTTTCAGAATTCATCGTGATGATATGATCCCGAAGTTTTGCTTAATATTTTATTGCTAAAATTGCAACTAATTTAAAACAAAAACTACAAAGTCTATATTTCTATCCTTCAAATGTGCCCATGCAAAGTTGGTTGTTCTGTGTCAAATGATTTGCCCTCTAAACCGACAACTAAAATGCAGGTGCTGAAATATATATTATCTTTTATTTTTAGTAGAGATAGAGATCATTTAACTCTAGCTAAATTCCCTTTAAAACTAATTATACAGCATTTTATTTTTCTAAGAAAACTTTACGTAAGAAAATATCAATTCCGCATACCATCCTTTGCTGAGAGGGCTCACGTTCTTTTTTTTGTATAGTTCCTTCCATTTATTCCACAAAGTTAAAAGTTATTCCATATTTTAAAGCAGCAGAAGATGGATAGCTTAAATGCATCATCGCTTCATAACCGTTTAAATATATAAAACTGGGAAATTGCTTTAGCATAGCAGCGCTGTTGCCTAAACTCAATTTGAATTTTACTCCACACTACAACACTTTAATTAACTACCATCCGAAAACCTTATTTTGCCTTCGAAAATTGCATTAGCTGCATTTCACGAGTATGAAATGAATTTCTACTTTCGAAAATAATATTTTGTTTAATGAGAAAGGAATTATTTTTCGTTTGCTTCGGATTTTATTACCAAAAGATAAAGAACGGCAGCAGTTAGTTTTCCCGAAATCGATTGTTTTTTTGTTTTCTTTTCTTTACTTGAAGCAGATGTTTATGATCTATTTCTTAAATATTAATGGTAGAGTTCTAGCATTTACTTTTCATACGAAGTACTATAAAAAAACTGATGAATTTTCTTTTTTATTTCATTTTTTTTTCTTCCGCCTAATTTATTTAGAAATGAAATCTATCTAAACACTGAAAATGAGTTCAGTGGAATTTGATATTTTCAATCTTCTAATCAGGCTACTTTTTTAGATTATTTTCTTTGAAACGTCCTATTACTTTTTTCTTATAAATAGAAATACTTATAAAACACTCTAAAAACTAATATGCTTTTAAGGGGCTTTTTTTTATTGTTATTACCATTTCGTTTATGCCATTTTCCAAAAGAAAAATTGTTGGTTTTGATTATGATTGCTTGGAATACTTTTTTTTTATTTTTTTTTAATTCTATAGAATAAAGCTAAGCAGATTAAGACGCATTTTCACTTTTTTATCTTTTCAAAATAAAAACTCAAATTAATTTTTTTAACTTCTTGAATAAGGGAAGATTAAACAGTAGTTCTTGAAAAAAATATTTTAGGCATTCTTTTGTTTTATTAAATAAAAAAAAAGTTAAATATTTAACTTTATTTATTTTATTGCTGACATTTCTTTAAAAATGAAATAAATAATTCATGTAGAAACTTATTAATAAAAGCCTTTTTCATTTCAATTCGAATTCTGAAAATATGATAAGCGTTAAGTAGGATTTGCTTTGAATTGTTCATTTATAAATACGTTTCAAGTCAATTTCATTTTGATGTATTAATAAACAATTCGACTCAGTTTGTATTATAGTTAAGAAAAGTTCTAAAATCAGCTATAAATTGATATATAAGTTTTTTATGATCATATATATTTTTATAAAAAAATATATAAATATATAGACTAAAAACTTAATTTAAATTAACTTAAAAACTTAAACTAAAAACTTAAATTTAATATAATCTAAAACCTTAACTTAAACTTAATATAATCTAAAAATTTAACTTAAAAAGTATAAACTAAAATCAGTATTTAGAGAAACTAAAATTCTGTTAAACAATTATTATTACTAATGTGCTATAATAAAGTAACACAAAAAATATTTACAATATACTTGGTTTAACTACAATATAAAAGTATTTTTATCTCGATATCTTTTTTTGCTATCTCAAAGATATTCTTTATATGATCATGAAGATATTTTTATGGACTCTGAATGATACTTAATTCTCCGAAAACAATTAGTTTCTGCTTATTGTTTCTATTCTTTAATAAAAAAATTTCATCGCAAAAATTCATAAATGTTACAGGAGGGTTAATTATAAATGATAAGTTATAGTAATTTTTGGAGAAATCTAAATTTTTGCAATACGAGGTTGAAGTTAAAAAAATTTTAGAAGTAAAAGATAAGTTGTGAAAAGCAATTTGTATGTAATTATTGTATAAAAAGATATGTTAAGAATATCGTTACAAAAAATTCCGAAATCCAAAAGTGTATGTTTTCGAAAAATTCCAACAAGCTTTATTATATATAAAGATGTTTTACTCTGAGCGAGGACAAAATAGCAAATCATAGCTGAAGAGCATAAGAAACAAGCAGCCACAAGAAGGTAATCACTATTAAGCAATAGCAGCAGCACAAATCTCTTAGAAATCATTCACAAGAGACGTCGCTTAATTGCTCATTAGAACTCAACTCAATTCTTTGTACAAGATTTGTGGAATTAGACTGAAATTATTAGTGCTCTAACAGTCAAACAGGCTCACAAATACCTAATAACTAATTAAAATATTCAAAAATGTAAATAAGGGAACGTTCAAAATGTATTTTAGCTTAAAAAATGTTTTTAAATCAGTTAAGAAAGCATGTTGTAATATAATTAAAATTTGATAAAATATTATAGCAGACATACCGATAAAGAAACTTGGGAATAATTTCCTTTATTTATCCAGATAATAAAAAAGGTTATTTCCACTTCTCTTTGATCACGTTAACTAAAATGAGTAAATAATTGAATGCAGTAATTTAAAATAATACTTATATTAAATTGACAGAATCTTGTAATATGAAGCGTACTGTTAACAAGAATAATTTCATTATTTTGAAAACTTTATCAACATGAATTTCTACGAAAGCGCTGAAAGTAAATCCCTTATTGTTGTTGTTTAACAAGATCAAGCGAGCTTTTATCAGTTTCTGTGAGTTTCATGTGAATGCAAATTATATTGCAATTTTATTTGAATTATCATTCGTTATTCTAGACATAAAGATAATTTGTGCAGAATAGTATTGAGTTTTGCACAGGTATGAATTATACGATTTTCGTCATTTATTTCATGTTTGCTATGTTTAATTACACTAGTGTGTAACTTCGTACATTTATACACAAACAAGTGGTAGCTTGAATTTGCTTGACAATTAAGACTTACTCTGTGCTCGGAATGTAACAAGGACATTAAAACGGAAATCAAAAGGATTATTACTGTTGCACTAACATGGGCTGCATTTGCAACCAGCCAGCAATACACAGACACAATTCGCCATCTGAGAAATGACACCTGTGATTCAAGCACCGATACGAGCCAAAGATTGGACTGCTTTGGTTGGTGGACAAACAAATTTTAATTGCTTCCCTAGAAGCCATAGATGTGTTCGTCACAAAGTCGTTGTTACTTAATTAGACCAGTCAACTGATCAGGAGGATGAAGTTTAAACGAAGCAGGATTCTGGAATTGATTTAGAACTGCTATGGTACATAGTATTGTGGATTTGATTGCTGTTAAGACAGTTAAATCCTTTGAGAATTGGAGAAAGTAGCTGTATCAAATTTTCTTGTATTTGAAACCTTGAATTTAAAATCAGAAATTTTAAAAATAATTTCTTGAAAGGTAAAAATTTTGTTTAGCTTCAAGCAAAGTAAACAAAATAAATTAGAACTGATTAGGAAAAAAATAGCGAAAGATCAAATGCCCCGATATTTTTCTTCTTCTTTTTTTATTACAAATGAAAAAAATGTAATTTATTAATGATTATGAAAATCCTATTATTTAAGTCTGTTAGCAATATAATCATTAGCAGATTATTAGGATTTCTTCAGTAATTCTGAGTCGTTAGTTTGTTTGATTTCTGCAAATTGTCGCTTTGATCTCTTACTTTGATTTATTTAGATATTTATTTTTTCGAGTTTCTAAAAATATATTCAAAAAATAGTTTTTGCAATTAATTTTTAATAATTACTTGTTATTAAGAGTATAAAAAAGAGGGTGAAAACTCATTTAAGCCAATTACCCTTTCTTAACGACTATGTGATATCACGGTGGCAAAGTTTTAGAATAAAACTATTATTTGTTATAAATCATAAAGCTGTATCAAACCATTTTCATGTTTGAATTTCTTAGAAATCTGGTAATGTTTTGCTGCCGACTGAATTATCGTTCTCATCGTTCTCAAATATATCACAACTTTTCACTGACGTCACTTACGTTAAAAAGTAAAGAAGTTCCACCCTTACTTAGAAAAAGCTACAAATTATTACCCAAAACTTTATTTAAGTAAGATTTCCTCTCTAAATTTCAACAATTAAAAAAATAATTGAAAGAAATCAGATAAATATTTGAATCAATATTACTACAATTTGTTTCAATGATCAATTTTATATAATAACTTAAATCATAGATTTTATTTTGATTGTTCAATTCAATTACAAATTTCAACTTTTCTGTTCATAGAATACTGACATTGTCAAAAAAATTTGTTTCATTGAAAAAAAACTTTAGGAAAAGTAATTAAAACTCCCAGCGATAAAATTATATTTATTTGTTATCCCTCACTAAAAATAATTGATAAAAATACCACTAACAATAATATTAAAAACTGAATTTTGAATAATGAAATATAACAATGAAATAAGTTAAAATTAAAATAAAATATTCACTCAGATCTGTTGGTTTTTCCATTTGCAGTTTTCGGTTTAATGATTCAAATAATGATTTCTTTATAAATGTTTAACTTTTTTTATATTTTATATTTTTTTTTATCTTTTGATATATCATTAAAGTAATTTCATAAACATATTTTTTTTCATTTTAAAGAGCATGGCTACATTAGTAACTACATTTATTCCTTAAAATAAAATTTAAAAAAGAATTCATGCAAAATATATTCTTCATCTAAAACATATCTTTTGAAATATGAAATCATTTCATGTCTTGCAATGTTAAAATCTTTTCGTCTTATGCTTTTTTTAACTTTTTATTTCCTTTTCTCTGCTACTACACATGAAGCATGTTTTAAGGTAATTCATGGAAAGCATATTTCGAAAAAATCTTTGCTTAATCCCAAATACAACTTTTAGTTTGTAATAAGACCATAGTATTCTTCTTCCTTACAGGAGAATTAAATTACTTTTATCATTACTAAAATTTGAAATTTCGACAAAAGCATCGTATTAGAAATAATCTATGCGAGTTTGTGTTTTTTTTGCCCCATTTTTATTTGCCCTTGTTTAATTTTATATCAAAAATGAATGTAACATAAATGTGTGTATTTTACGTTGATGTTTTACAGATTAAATCTAGAACTACAAATATTGGTACCTATATATTTTGGAATTTGAGGATACGCACTACGGAATTAATTTTTGAAATCTGAATTAAATTTTTAATTAATTGAAACTGAAACTATATTTTTTACCATAATTACTACAAATAATACAATTAAATTAATTTTTGCGTCATTTTAAAACCACAAAAATTATCTTTTCAAAGACATAAATTCTAGCGGAATGATTTTTTTTCCGTTTTTTTATTTAATTTTCAAAAATTATTAATTCAAATTTTACAATATATGTCATATAAAAGTCAAAACTCTTCATTATTACTACTAATATTTCATTCTGGACTTTGATTTTTTCCTTTTATCTATTAATCAAAATGTAAGAATTCGATTTATTTTTTTATGTTGAGCAAGTTTTCCGTATAAAATATATTTCTAATTATCTTTCTCAAATTTTATTATATTTACGATTAATGTGTAGCTTTAGAATTAAAAACTGACGCAATTCCATTAAGCAATAAATTTTTCAATACAGAATTAAGCTATTCTTTTTTTTCTTTAATTTTTGAAAAAATGTCACCCTTCCCTATAATATAAATGAATGCATAATATTTTCACAGACAGTAAGGGAAATATATAGAATAATGAACAAATATTTGTAATAGAATGCAAAGTTTTGAAAGCAATATAGGTTATATGCTTAAAACAAAATTTATTGTATATAAATATTTTGCTGAGGAATACATTAAAGCTATTTAACTGAAAGGAATACATTAAAGCTATTTATCAAGTTATTTAACTGAAAGTTTTATTAACCATTAATTCTGGTTAACAAATTAATAGTCAGAAGCGTTTATTAAATAAGGCAGCAATCAAATATTTTCAACACGCTATTTCTAAATAGGGAGTGTTTTACACTTTAGAAAATAATACCGTACATTATTATTTGATTTTACTTGATTCGTGCTTCTTGATATTAACTTCTGCTAGAGTTTAATTTAGTCACATACTTCTGTTGTGTCGTTAATAATTACACCACTTAAATAGTTGCAGATTTATCAGTTAATTGATTAATAAACTAAATTTTGATTCCTTGTGAATTAGCACTGACAGGTATTAAATATGAGAAAAAAATTGTCTGTTTGAAAATTCTATAACATTTATATTAACAAAAAATTCAAAAGTCAAGAAGTGACTAGAATATAGAAATTACTTTTTGGTTCACAAATAACAGTGAATTTTTAAACATATATTCCATTTCCTTGTGTCGTATCATTACTCACCACATATTTTTGTTATATGAAAGTTTTTTACTATTTAGTACCTTAACCATTTGAATGAGTTTTCCATGAGTTTGACCGGTTGGTGTGGTGTGGTGTGGTGTGGTGTGATGTGGAGAGGGGGTGCCAGCTCAGGTGTCGTCCTCGTCATCTGACCGCGGTTCAAAATTACGATGTCCATCCCAAAATAGCCCTAGTGTTGCTTCAAACGGGACTCTAATATAACTAAACCTAAACCTTCCATGAGTTTGAGACTCAGTTAATGTCCAGCTATTCAAAAAAGGGAATTTCAATAAGAATTAACGTCATGAACTATTCTCAGAATAGTGAGAAAACTATTTCATCTAAGTTATTCTCAGAATAGTGAGAAAACTATTTCATCTAAGTAAGCAATTTAGAATGAGATAGTGTATATTGCTTGGGTTAAGTGCACTTCGCCGACGTGCTGGCGTAAGGGTAGCTCATCTTCAACGTGATCTGGGCGTCCCGAGTTCGAGTCCCGGTTTGGGCATGGTTGTTCTTCCGTTGTTTTATATGTGAGATGAGCGAATGTGCCCTATTGTAAAAAGGGTTGTGCAAGCGAATGAGTGATGCGTGAGTTGCAAAGTCGTAATCTTGGCCTTAGTTGGCGCTACTATAAAAACAAGAGACGCTTCCCCTACTGCTTAAATCGCTGTCTTCGCAAAAGCGGGCTTGTCCGCGGCAAGAGCCATAAGAAATAACAAACAAACAAACTGCACTTTAATGTACTTTACATTTTTCCATGCACTTTACATCTGGATGCTATCCATCATAAACCAATAATTACTGAAACTTATAAGACGGAAAGCATTCGTTTTAAAATTTTACTGAAGTGGAGGATTTCAGAGGTATTTACTAAATAATCGGATTTAATTTTCTTGAGTTATCGTCATAAATTAATTAGTAAACATATATATATTGTTACGAATTTTCTGCCGGGGTTCGTTTGGATAGTGGAAGTGATATGGTGTGTAGAACGTTCAATCAGCAGACGGTAGTAGAAAATAAAACAACGACGTTTATTTACACGAAAACACACAGGACAGCACAAAAGCGACAACTATATACAGCACAGAAGACGATTATCTTCACCCGAGACGTGTAGCATACAACAGCACACATAGCAGCATACAACCAGAATCTACTGCTGACAGTAGCGCACAGCTCAGTTCAGCACTAGCTTGACTCAGTCGCTTCCGACTACTCCGTCTTCTACTTCTCCGACTCTGACTCGGATTACTGACTTGACTTCTCTGGCAGCTGCAGCCCCCTTTTATAGGTCTCAGGAGGCGGGGCAAGAAGCCTCTCAACCAATCAAGAACGTTCGAGGCGTATCTCGGTTCCTACTGGACGGATCGGGAAAATTCTCGAAGTTTCGGGTATAATCTATTTTGCCGCCAAAGTCGCCAAATTGGTCGCCAAGTCGCCAAATGGTCGCCAAGTTTGCCGCCAAGCTCTGGTACTCCCGATGCGCCACCTGGACTCTGTCCCATTTAGATGACTGTAAAACTTTCTTTTTGTTGATGGAACAAACTATGCTGGGAAGCAGCATTACGGATTCGTAACAATATATATATTCTTTTACACCACTGAAAAAAAGGATGTCTGTTTTATGAGACCATGCGTACATTATTTTTCAAAATGTATTTGATAGATTTTTATTAAACGAGATTAATTGATTGATAAGAAATAGTCTCTTTTAGTATATATTTTATTCTGTTGCAACAAGAATGTTGCTGAATATAATAGTTTAGCTATATCCTATAACATTATCCCTATGGCAAAGAAAGGAAATTGATTCTAGAAATATATGGATAGATGGCGTCTTCTATGGTTTCGCAGATTTCTTGAATTAACATCATAAATTAATTATTAGATATTTTTTCTTACTGCTGAAAAAATGTATATTTATAATATCTTGCCTATATTATTTTTTTAATGTATTTGATAGGTTTTTTAAGGGAGATTATTTGTTAAAAATAGTTTAGTTTAGTATACAGGTTATTCTGTTGAAAAAAAATGCTGAATATAATAATTTAGCTATATCCTATAATGTTATCCCTATGACAAATAAAGGAACTGATTGATTGAGGAACTACAAACTGATTGATCTATGGCGCTCTTTACTGTTTCGTGGATCTCTTATTGGTAACATAAATTAATTAGTAGATATTTTTTAGCCTGCTGAAAAAGGGACACCATTTTTAGGAGATCTTGAATACAGTATTTATTAAAAATTATACGCTAACTTTTTATTAAACGAGATTATTTCTCAAAAATAGTATCATTTAGCGAATGTATATGTTATTTTGTTGCAATAAAAATTCATTGAATATAATAGTTTATCTATATCATATAACGTTATCCTTATGACAGGTAAAGGAAATTGATTCCACAAACTGATAGACAGATGGCGCACCCTATGGTCTCAAAGTCAATCCCCCCCCCCCTAAAAAAACTAGTTTTAGAAAAAAATTTCAAAACTGAAATATGAAACATTTCGATATTTAGAAACCAAGAATTCTGTCGCAGTGATGTTCGTTAAATTTTCTGGCATTTGGCAGTTTTCAAATTCGAGTTCGATCTTGATAGAGATACTAAATACATTCGTGAAATTTGTACAAAAAATTGTTTCTTGTTAATCTTGTAAGATAAAGGGAATTAATTATATTATTACCTGCGATATTAAACACAACTGTCATCATATTTAAATAAACTAAAATCTAACATTTAATATAGTACTGAATATTGTTTATTCTTACGCGTATAGTCTAATTATGTATCATAAAATCAAATGCTTTAGAATATTATACACATAATTTAATAAAGCTAAATAATTTAATAAAATTCATTTATATGAAGCAATATATATTTTAACTGTCGATACTTGACTTACCATATATCATTTAAGTATCTTTTGCAAATATTTTTATCACAAACTAGGTATACGGGTTTTAAGCAAAAATATATATGAGTTTACAGCTATATTGATATTTTTAAATATTTAAAATATTTATATGCAACTATTAAAATATTTAATATGTTGAATTTTCAAAATCTTTTTATCTTTTCGATTTCATAGAATTTATTTAAATTAATTTACTTCACATTCAAAGATAAAGATTGTAAATGAACTGTTACTTATTACAGGATGTTTAAGAGTTTTGAAATTTATCATATTTACATATTTTCTTTAAAATTACATTATTAATATTTTAATACAATCAATTATAATTTAATCAATACATTTTAGCTATCTTTAATTTCATGAATGTTGTGCCATCTATGATTCAATTCCAAAAAAAAACTGATTTCGAGATTTCATAATATTTAAAATAGAGGATAATAATTTAAAGAAATAAAATCAGAAATTAATTTAAATCGCAAAATTATACTTTATAATATATGAAAAATGTGACAAAAATTATTTTTTCTTAAAATTATCTTATCTCTTTTAATTATTAAATAAACAAAAATATGATTATAATCTTGAATACGTACAATGACTTGAAATAAATTCTTATACGGTTTGCTCAAAGCATACTTAATCAAAATAAATCCATTTTGATAAGAATTTGCCAACAGATCAACCTTTCCCTTCTGAGAATAACATGGCAAGTCATACGTCACAGGACTGACATGTACAAGCAATTCTACTTAACCTAATTTCAGTATGGATCAACATTTAGATGCATAAACATTTTGGCATGATAATTTCCACTAACTTTATCTTGATAATAAAGTTCTGAGACATTTTCTATAAATTAATGCCTGTATGAATTGTTTAACCCATTGTAGATCTAATCAATTCCAAAAATGTTTTTGAGAGATTCATGAAAAAAAAATTATATCCCACAATAGAGGAAAAATTATTTCTATTAGTCATGCTTTTTGAATTCTGATATAACCCATGTCAAATAGGAATGTTCTATAGCACAAGATTCTGAAGATTTGAGTTATTCTAATGAATTTTTTATTGTTTTGTTAAAGCAGAAAAATGCATATTTTAATATTAATGAGTCTGATTTGTTTTAAGTTAGAAGAATTA
>JAPMOR010044163.1:69994-83077 GCA_026543865.1 Argiope aurantia
GATAACTAATCCAGAATTGAAAATCATTCTCTATTAAAAACACAATTTGGTGACATTTAAGCAATAGAAACTTAAGATATTATTAATTGATTAATTAAAACGTGAAATTCATGGCTATAAGTATTACTTTTTTTTAAAGAGAAAAATTCATATAATTTAAATGTTTCATACAAAAATAATTGCACATAAACTGCTTATCATTAAATATCATTATTAAAAATGTTTTTATAAATTATTAAAATTAGAGAAACAATGCACAAATTCGTAATACTGAAATAACAATTTTGCGCTATTAAAATGTTGTAAAAGCCATTTAGTGAAATTATATTTTCTGTAATTATTCCAAACATACATCAAAAATTCATTTAATTTATTATTAATTAAAATTTCAAAAATTGTTCTCCATGTGCACATCTCTGCCAATTTTTTTAATTTTTAGGACCAACATTGTAAAAGGATATGGGACAAGAACCCATACATTTATTTACTTTATATCATTTATCATCATTATAATTTACTTTACTATTATTATATTTACTTTATTATCATTCTAAATTTCCGCGAAGTTGTTGGAGCATATTTATTTTGATTTTTATAAGCAACTAACGATCAATTTTTTATGGTTAAAAAATCCTTTTCAAAGAAAAGAAGAAACGTAAAAGAAAGCATCATTTAATAAAGATATGACCAGAATAAAATCATCTAGCTTTGATAAATGCATTGAAAACCATCATTTGTAACCATAAAAGTCATTTATCACAAATTATTACTTGTAAAAAAAGAATTAAGACATTTTTCTCTCAAATAACAATACTTCGATGATCAGGGAGAAGCAATTATTTCGTAAAATATAGACAGATGGGTAATTATCGCTGAAAAATAATACACATTTCTTATCTTAAATACTTTTAACTTCAATTAAGACGCCATTTTCTCAAATAATTCATCATAGAGAACATCAACCTTTCACAGGAACACGCATCGGAGACATTCACTGCAGTAAAACTGAATCTCATTTGATTGATCTAAATTTAAAACGAGCACCTGGAGGAAGATGATTTCGTTAAGAAATGTATCTTAATTAAAATTGCTAATTGATTTATTTCAAGCAAAGTATCTATTTTCCTTTCCTTCAATGTATCACATCTTTTGAATAACTGTTAATCAAGGCGAGCTTCCTATTCACGTCTGTAATTAGTATTAGTTAGAATTCTATAGGTATGTAATGGATTTTAGATTACTATTTACATTTGAAATGAATATGGCTTGTAATTTAATTTATAAGATGCGTTTGCATAAATAAATCTTTATATAAATTGTACTATATTAATTTTATGCTCTATTGAGAATCATTCAGACTAAAGTATCGTATTTATTTACTGCAATATGACTAATGTATAGGTAAAAAGGTAAAATAACTTCTGTTCGAGTTTATTAATACTGCAGTGACAAAAATGCCATACTAGATTTCGTATATTCAAGTGAGTTTTAAGTAATCTTTTAAGAGTTTTAAATTACCACGCTTGTATGCTTGTGAAAGTATAGGCTGGCAGAAGGGTTTCTAACTTGATACACATCTGCAACTTAGCTGCTAAAAATGATAGCCAAATTTTACTCATTTCGATATCTGTTTTGTAGCTAAAGTTCGTAGTTTTGTTTTGTTTTTTTGCATTAGCTTAAATTCGGGCAGCCAGAGAGAGAGATTCGTCCTCTGAATATATTTCGTTCTGACACTGATATAAATTGCAAAATTTGGTGTAGAGGCCATATATTAAATTTCATATGCCATGCTTAATATATATACCGCAGCACGTTTCAAAATAATGAAGACCTGTGTCAAACGTTTTCCTAAAAATGTTTGGTATTTTGGCATTAAAGCAACTTACTTAGACAGAGATACAAATAAATGAAGCAAAAGCGCTTGGAGTGTCTGAAAAATTAACATTTTATCACATACCACATTGAATTCGTCTGGGAATATGCTCAAAATCATCTTTTTCTTTCCAGAAAAAGAAAATCTTTCCCTGAGATATCTTCAGCAATATTTATAGCCATAAGAATGTTTCTCTTAAAAACAACAAGAGCACCATGGGGAAGAATAAAGCGTGCGCGAACAAATTTCTAAGCAATAATTTTAAAAACTGAGTTTTCAGACTTTTTTTTAGTGAATAATAAATATGTTCAGACCAGAAAATTCGAAAGGAGTTTTTCCCCCTCAGGAATTTTTTGACGATTTTATGCTTTTCAGCAATATCTTAAAGAATAAAAATATTATTGGAAAATAAGACTCGAGTACGTGGATAAAAAATCATTGGGATATCTTTGAAATTAATACAAGACGCCTTAAGTTTACTTGAAGAAAAGTTTAGTGTCTGTAAATAATTCTGTAGTCTTGAGGAATCAAATAATACTGAAAAAAGTATCACTACATATATTTTTGAACTTACACTCAGTTTTACCAAGATGAAATCCGGTCTGAGATGGCTCCGAATGACATTGTCATGTGTGTGTGTGTGTGTGTGTGTGTGTGTGAGTGGGTGGGTGGGTGGGTGTAACATTATTTTGGTTAAAGCAGAATGCAGATTGGAAGACATAGACGAGTCTTTGTATTTTTAATTTCGTTTTATTCTCTCATGGGAGACAAACATGATTATTTACAAGAAGGCGCAGCGCGACGCAAAAGCAGAAGTAAGAAAAGGGCAAAAGGGGCCGAAACAAATGATCACTAACCTTATATAACATTGGATTTCTGGGCACGTGCCGATGGAATATATATGTTGACCCCTGACAATGGCAACGGAAGTATCACTTTCATTTCATACGTAGTACTGATGGAGTATTAGTTTTATAGAGGAATTAATTATACCGAAAGTGGAATTGGATCCCGAAATAAGAGAATATTTTTAGAATGAAGTTACTATGGAAATCTTGGAAATTAATTAAATTGAAGTTAGAATTAAAATATCATTACATACATACATATATATATATAAACAGGGTGGTTATAATTAAAGTTTCACTTTGAAATATGGTCATAAAAGAAAAACTACTGTACGAAATGTTATCAAATCTGGTATTGGTTTAAAGGAGGTCATTGGAATTTCTTTCTCACTAAAAAAAACTTCAAGAACTCACCATTCGGAGGGGGGGCTGGTGCTGCATTCAATATTTTTAAACAAAAAAAAGACATGAATACACCGTTTTAAAATGTGTTTAATCGTTTCTGAAACATGTTTCAAAGCATGTTCAATGTGACGTCCACCATTTTCTGAAAGCATTTTATATCGCATTCCTGCATTCTTAATAGTAGCTCTTAGCATATCAGGAGGAATTTTACGCACATGTCGGTGTATAGCATATTTGCATTCAACACCATTTTCTCTTGGTGATAAGTCTTTTTTTTTTCCTTGCGGAAAAGAAATTAACATGACTTTCTTTAAATTATAACCAAGTTTGATAGCATTTGGTACAATTGTTTTTCTTTTATGACTATTTCAAAGTGCAACTTTAATTATAACCACCCTGTATAATTATATAACTATAAATTACTCTAACGAATTGGAAAACATCAATAAAAAATATTTAGCAAGTCTCTGTTAGAGAGAATTCATTCAAGTTAATAGTTTTTACCAGAAATGAATATCCTGTATCGAACATCTTTTTCTCGTCTCAAAATATTCACTTCTTAAGAAATATAATTTCTTCATATTTTAGTGCTTTAGTACTCTTATTTCTAATCAGAATTCTCTTGCACCACTTGTTCTTGCTTAATGTATTGTTTCTTGGATATTGCAAAAGTGATTTTGATTATCTCATTTTCCATAGTCAGAAACGTTTTCGTACGAAAGTCACTCACTCTTTTAGTGCATTCTGAAGCTTTTCTTGATTCAAAAGATCCTTTGATGAAATATGAATAATGATTTTGTGATCTGATAAACTTTCTGAAGAATAATTGTGTTAATCGAATATTCATAAATGAACATTGTTCTTCGAAAATCAATATTTTCCTAAATCCATTAATTATACATATAATTTGTCTTTTGTCACACTAGGATCATTTATTCTGTTTTAAGTATTGGCTGTATACAAAAATTCTAAATATACATATAAAACCCCTATCATTTAAAAAATTTCTTTTAGATAGGAATTTTCCCTACAATTGCAATTTTATTAAAATTAATTTATTTGTGAAATAAACTACAATTTCTTATTTATAAGTTTTATCTTTCCCATAATAAGTGTGTACATAAAATTTACTATATCAACTGAGGATATATCAACATTTTGCTATTCTTATTTAAATACATAAGAATCAATTTTTATACTTATAAATAAAGTTTATTTAGCAGTTACATTTAATAAACTTTGCAAAGAAGATTTCCCTCATTATTCAAAGCATTATTAAAATTATTCGATTAATGTGTCCTTTTTTTTTTTCTTTTTATATTAGATCCTAGTACAGAAGACTAGAAATGAAAGGATTCATGATTCTTCTGAAATTCTGTTTAATCTTTTTATGCTACAATTCTACTTATTTTTATTTTAATCTATTTAATCTTTTTATTCTACAATTCTACTTATTTTTATTTTAATCTATTTAATCTTTTTATTCTACAATTCTACTTATTTTTATTCTAAAACTGTTCAATCTTTTTATTCTACAATTCTACTTATTTTTATTCTAAATCTGTTCAATCTTTTTATTCTACAATTCTACTTATTTTTATTCTAAATCTGTTCAATCTTTTTATTCGACAGAAAGATCTTGATCCCTCACCATCATCATCATAATCGTCGTGTGAAAATGAATTGCATGAAAGTTATATTATTTTTAGTAGCTAGTTAAACTCAGTTTAAGCTTTAGTTATTCGAAACTCGCATTTATATGCAATAATTCCAATTATTATACAGACATTTCAAATTAATAATGAGCAAATGATATTTGATTCTTTCTGACATTGCTAATACATTTTAGATACATTGTATTAGAATTGATTTCATTTTGAAAGAAATATTAATCAATCTGTCAAACTTTTAAAATAGGATATGTGTAGATATTGATGATAAAAACATTTTCCCATTGTCATTTGTCTTCAAGGAAAGCATCCGCAACAGTAACTAAATATAACTAAGCAATCAAACTAAAATAAATAAATATTTATAAACAGCATTAGAGAATCCCAATACTAATAACATTAAATGTCATTGAATACTAATAACAATATACACTATAATACAATTCACTAAACAAATCACTAACTGAATATTGCAGCTTTTCCTTTGAATAAATTGTATGCGAAATATGTGATCACTAAAATAATTTCAGCTGTCATTTTAATTTTCAAATATTTATTTTAAATTTTAAAAGCAGTAGATATGTATTTATTAAAAGTTAATTTTAAAAATAATTTTCTATTTTTTAGAACGTCCAATGAACCTTCCAATGATGCGTAGTCTCAGTTACATTAATTTCGAAAATTTTATAAACTTTGTTACAACTTCTTACATAAGTTCATGGATAGTGGTAATTTTTTTAATAACTCGACAATCCAACCTCATCGCATGTTCATTAATTTTTCTACGTTTGCAGCTGAATGCCTTATAAATTTAATAATTATTATTTTAAAAAATGTTTTTAAAACCTACTTTCAGCATAAAATTTTATTTAATATAGGGAATGTTCTAAATTGAATTGGAATTATAATATTTAAATTTACTGAAAAAGAAAAAAATATATTTCTTTCCCTTACGTGTAGTGATCAGAATTCAAATATCCAAAATCTATAAATTGATCAATATAATTTGCAAAGCAAACGTTTATATCTTATTGTCATTTAAGAATAATATAAAACAAGCGGAAAAAGTAAATGTTATCATCAAGAAAGAAATTAACAACATCAAATTCAAAATGTACTTTTTGACTAGCAAACGTTTTACCATTATCAACGTTATCCTTTTTTTTCACTATATATAGTCCTATTTGGCATCCAAGTTTCGTAATGTTAAACATCTATAAGCATTTAAAAATTCTGAATTTTTTTTAAATTATTATATACATAATCACAAATCAAGTTTTTAAAATCAGAATCATTATGCATTCTTTATCTTCCATTTAATATCTAATCATCATATGAAACTAAAGCAGAGTAACATAACAGCATGTTGTTGTTATGTTGTGTCTTATGGCACTTTACACGCCTTCTGACAGTTTTTTGTCAGCAGGCGTAATTCGAGTGAGAATCTCTTGTTTTTTTTCAGTAGCGCCAACTAGGGCCAACTTAGTCAGCATGAAGTAGGTACTACTTATCTACTTCACGCGTCACATTCGCTTGCACAGCCCCTTCTTGCAGGGGGCACATTCACACACCTCCCAGAAAGAAGAGCAACCATGCCCAAACCGGAACTCGGACCCAGGACGCCCAGATTAAAGTTAAGAAGAGCTTCCCCTGCCAGGACACCGACTATAGCAGCATGTAAGCATAAATCTACAAATATAAGTTCTCTTAAAAATTATAAAAGAAAAGGGAAGTGTGATAGCATGTAGTAAAGTAACAGTGAAATGTATAGATGAAAAAATGAAAATACAAATAAATTATTTTGAATTACTTTTGCATTAAATTAAAAAAAAGGATGCTACTTTTGAAAATAAACAAATCTAAGCAAAATAAACATAATTTTAATAGTTACGCTATAAAACTCAAAATTTCAGTTGGAAGAAATTAATAATGAACGAAATCCTCAATTATAGCGGAATACAAATTATCCTCAATTATAGCGGAATACAAATAAAAAGCTTATTTTTAATATTTGGAAGATGAGAATAAGAACATACAATTAAGGTCAGAAATTAAAAATGATATGTTTTAACTTACAAATAAAATGATGCGAAAGGTTTACTCTATCAATTAATACCTTCTAAAAGTAGGGTCAGAATAATGTGCCCATATCAACAATGCTCGGGTTTTGACTACGGCCTCTGACTTCCACTCAACCTACCACAGCCGTTTCGCAGTAACCCTTATATAACTTCAAAACAGTAAAATCCAACTGAACTAAACTAACCGTATACCGGCACACTTTCCCTAATGGAAATAATTGTCGTGATAACCACTAACAGAAATCCCGGATTAACCATTTCCAATCAAAAGTCTGGTCAACAAATTCATTGATTGTGTACTGGGATAATAAATTCTGTTGACAACGGTAATATCATCAGTGTCAATCATAGCTGTTTCCAAGGCAGTATAATTATACCCTTTTGATAAATAATACAAGGTATAGATATGAGTTAAATGAATATTGTGATAAATGTACCCATAGGGACCGTTCCGGCATTGTATGGTTGGAGAAAAGATTGTCAGGATCCCAATTCTCCATTGTCACATCTATTTTCATTAAACAGTAAAGGAAATTACAGCGAACTGCTGAAATCTCAAATATATTTCATGAAAAGACAAAATGAGGGTTTTCTGTTAAGAACAGTCATTGTTAAGAATTGTCCTTGAACAATTGAGCTAAACGCACGCGAATTAATTGATTGAAGTACCATATTAATTTGTATCATCCAAAATTCGTAGACAAATGTAATTTATGTTTATTGATAGATATTTTCACGGTAAAGAGGATAAAACGATAAGCAATAAAGTTAGTTATTTAAGTCAAATAATCATATTGGAAGTATGAGTATAATAAATTAAAAATTGCAAGTATGATTAAATCAAAATATATTGCAATACTTTATTACATCGTATGAATTAAATTATATACAGTCAGATAAATCAAAATATTTTAAAGATAATAATTTATTGCTTTTGCTTTATGTCAAAAAAGAACAATCAGAAATATATTTATAAATTTTAATAATTTTTCAAAAGCTCAATGATTTGGAAATAAGTTTTTTAATGTCATTTTATGACAAAATACTGAATAATAATAAGTTGCTATTAAATTTTATGAATGGTCTTATTTCATTAAACACGCTGTAAAATCAGTTTAAAAAAAGAATTATTTTATGAAAGTGAGAAGTTAAAGAACAAAATTATCTAGATATATTTGAATATTTGAAATATAAAATTAGATTGCGGAATAATGAGTTTTTTTCCCTGCATTATTTTCTTATAATTTTCTTTCTCTCTTACAAGCGTTATTTTATGAATAAACCCAAATACCCAGTCTGATTTTATTTTAAAAATGAAAAAAATGGCTCATCTTTAAAAAATTTTTTTTTATTTTTTTATTTATTTTTTTTACGAATGGCTTTTGTAAACTTAATATTTTGCTTCCTCGTTTGGCAAAAAAATGCAAATGGTAGCAAAAATGCTGAATTTTTCTCACTTGAAATTTCAATAAAATATCTATGAAAACATTTAAAAAAATGAATAAGATTTTAAAAAATTGAAAAACAATATATGGAGTGCATAATATTTAACAAAAATCGAAAAATTGAAATATTCCTCAACATACTATTTATTGAACATGCTATTGCATCTGCAACCCCAAACAAAAATCAATAATAAACTGTTTCCTTTTTAAAACGTTCTTTAGACAATAAATGATTGCATTTCTTTAAAATAAATCCTATAGATAACGAAAAAATATCGAAGAATTTCATTTAAACTAAATATAACAAAAGCGTGAATACAATTTTTCAGAATTACTGTTTAACGTGCAGACTTTATTTTTCCAGGATATAATGTTTAAACAGGAATTTTGAAGGAAAAAAAACTATGTATTCCAAGACAACAATAGCAACTTTTATATCTATTTCTCACTCTAAATCAAAAAGGAGAAACTCAAATTGTGAAATGAGAGAAATTATAATAATTATTTTCAAATTTTATTATTAGTTTAAATTATTTCAAGACTTTTTTTTATGAATGTTTTTTCTCTTTTTAAATATTTTTGGGGAAAAGAAACTAAAGGAAATGTCATTTTACTTCGAAATAAAATTAATGTAATTTCTTTTGATGAGTTATTATAGTTCCATGCGGTCAGAAGAATAATTTCCCTCAAATACGACTGATACATTTGAGGGATACTGTTTTTGACATTTATTTGATAATTTCATACTAATTTATACATTTATTTTCGATACTCGTAATAAATTCTTTCACAAACTTTTCACCAAATTTTAATTACCGTTTGTTATATAATTCACCAGACATGATGTACTAATGCATTTTTTACTATATTACAACCACCATCAACATCATTTTTTTAGAGAAATACAGTCCTCATCATGTGGATAGATTTGAATGATATGAAAGAATTTTTTATGTAGGGGAATTTTATTATTTATGAGGAAAAATGTGTAACAACGAAATTTATCAACACAGAACAAAGACAAACATAAAAGCATTAAAGAGTAAAACAATAATCAGAAAAAACTGTGATAAAGGAAAAAGATAAAACGGAAAAGCTTTGAGTTTCTTCTTTTGGGTCTTAATTCAAACGGATTCAAGATCAATGATATTTCTCGGCACACACGAAGTCATAAAATGTCAGATTTTGGTCTTTGACAAATTATTTGTGAAGACACTTCTTAACCATTGTAGTTTATTTCTGCAATATAAATGTTTGGAAATGTCAAAAGATTGTGAGTGTACAGTTTGTAGATTAATGTACAGACTTTTTTTTACTGTAAAAGCAGTTATCATGTACTCGAAGTTTCAAGCGAAAAACAAATATATTTTTTATGAATACTACTCCCTGTATGCTATCTTTTTCTTGTAAATGTAATTCTTTTTGTACTAATGGTACTATTTTACCGAAATCATTTTTTGGTTTCCTTTATTATTTAAATTTTTAATACCTTTATACAATTTTTATTTGTTCTTTGAATCATTAATCAGCAATTTTGAATAAGCAATTGACAAATGATTGTTAATTTTAGAATATTTGTAATTAGAATTACTTAATTTTCGCAAATATAGCATAATTGCTTCTTGAATATCGACTATTTCAGCCTTCTACGAAATTGTTAGTGGGCGAAATTCGTAAGTTCATAAAAAGAAGAAAAATAATCATATTCGCATACCATAAGGGCTATAATGATATCATACCTAAAATGGAAAAGAAGAAGAAATTCTTTTAATTTGTATACTGTGTGATTCTCAACTATTTTTTATTTACACATTTTCATAATTATTTAATAAATAATGATATAATGAAAATATTTACATTAAAAAGCAAAAAAAAAGTTCAAAATTTTATTTTCATATCTTAGATATTTTACATAACCGCCTTCATCACACAGATATCGTCAGATATTATTTCATATTACACAAGTATTTCAATTCAAATTGAATTCGGCGCAGTATAAAGTATATCTTCAAATAAAAATACCCAAGTCATTAAAAATACCCACAGTTACATCTAATAACTTCACAGATTCATGTTAGATGATTGCATTCAAAACGACAGTTAAATCGTTTTAAGGTATTGCACCTTATCAGATGACACATCTCTTTTTGCATAGTCTCTTTTAAATTACCGATTTCATTTGATCCTGTCTATTTATGCTAGATAAAAGAGTTTAAGATTGCATTAGATATTGTTTATGTTAGAATGGCAATTTTTAAGATCCAAATTAATTAAACCTTTTTTCTTTGGAGGGAGAGTCGCCATTTTTTTAAAGCTATTCGCATATGTAGCTTACAGATTCACTGTATAAATCATCATCACAATTTACGATATATGCCATTGCAACAATTTATGTCCCTTCTATTAACATCTATATATTTTCATCATTGTTTAATAAATATTTATATTGTACTTTTGAAACTGAGTCAATCATCCCACGGGAGGACCACGTAATTAAGGATGAGAAACGTCAGACATGGTGGTTGGTTCTCGCCACCCTGGTAGGTGCACAAAAAGGTGGAGGTCTGACTCTTCCCATCGATGATGGAACGTGCTTCCCAAGGGAAGGAGTGTACCGTGGCCGGTGATGGCCCTTAGGGCTCAACCACAGTTCCTGGCAGTGTTGCTGTTGCGGCTGTCCGGTTATTCATAGTTTTCCGTGTGCCCTCCAGGAGTCGTAGTAGTTTCTGTACATCTATCGAACAATGATAACAATATTGATTGATTTATGTGACTATATAATGAACGTATTTCATTTGGTTTCACAATGGTACACAAAGTTGCATAAAAAATAAAAATAAATTGAGTTTTATAAATAGACAACTTGTGTTAATTACTTTTCTTGGCTAAATTAATTTTTTTTAATGTTACGCCTTATTATAACTTAAGAATCTAATCTAATATTACTTTCTAATCATTCTACCATCATTTACTGAAATCCGATTTTATTCATTAAGGACAAATGAAGTAGACAGTACACTGATCCATTCTACTTAAACGTTAAGATGCATAACATATCTAAGCTTTAAGCTTTGTTTTTACATTTTCACAAGATACTCTCAAGAATATATTTTAAACAATGCAACTAACAGATTAAACAGCGTTTACGAAATCCTAATAGCTTAATTCGTTTCTCTAAAGGAAACATTCGTTATTAACGACTAAACGGAAAATGCGCCTCATCGAAATCTTAAACATTTGGATAAACTCCAAAGAAGAATCAGAAGATTTAATATCCTTCCTGTCGTTAGAAATAAATCAAATTTAAATATCTTTATACTTAATGATTCTTAAGGGCTTGGAAATAATGATTAAATTCCAGAATAAACTTAAATTTCCTTGAGCATAAGTAAATTCGTTTATACTATATCCATTTTGTAGCCGTCCCAAAGAGACTCTTGGAAATACTAATACCCGGAATGAAGCTCAAAGGCAATCATTTGGTACTTTGCATTTTAAAGAAAACTGTTTAAACAGATGCAAAGTAATCTCCGTTCATTAACTTGTTTAAGAAAATGTAATGTTTTATTAATCAGGGTAATATTTGTGTCATGAATAGGAGAATAATAAATTTATCGAAATCTTTGCAACCAGAATTGTTCTAAAATAAAGAATATTTATTTCAGAAAACACGACAAGATTTATTGGGTCCAAAGAAAAATAGAAAAGAAAGTTTATAATCTAAAAATGCTAGTAAGCTTTTATCTTTAAAGTACTAGCCATGAATGGTAATCTAATATATAAAAAAGAATTATTGTTTGTTCGTACCTTATGCGCTGCCGTACCATTCAACCGATTGCGATGAATATTGGTCAACTTATTTCTTGAACCTGCGTGAAGATATAGGCATAATACAGTTATCATATACATATCGATTAACAAGCGGCAAGGATCGAAAGACAACTTTTATATGCTACCTGATCACACGCACCAAAATCAAAAGGCCAATATGCGGCAAGAAGTGAGGCATCTATTCTTAACGGAAAGTCGATTGGAGAAGATGTGCTCATTCCACACATTCCCATTATTCTCACCGGCCTGCCTGTTGATTTCAAACGGCTGCAATTTCCCATACGACTTGCATTGTCAACAAGGGTCAAGGTCAATCACTTCTAGTGTGAGGATTGAACCTAAAAAATCCATGGGCTTCACATGGCCAGCTGGATGCTCACAAGTGGGACAGTCAAGAAATATATTTCTTTTTGTTGAAGACGTAAAAACAAAAAACAAAAAATTGTTTACCTTAAAGCACTTAAATAATAAAGTAAAAAATGGAATAAATATTATTTGTGCAACTGCTTAATATATCATTAAATTTCAATGAATGTATTCATTGCCGACAAGAAAATAAATATCATTCTTTCTATCATTTTTAATTAAACAAGACAGCTATTTTAAATTTCAAACGATATCTCCAAAATTATTTCTCCTGCGCACCAACGCGTCGGGTACCAGCTAGCCCATGATAAAACCGACATGAGTAAAAAAATAAATTATTCCAAAAGGGAATTCTTGTGGGAAAATGGAACCATAAATATACTCAGGTTAAAAACATAAAAATCTCAATTAGTTATATTTCACGAAATTGAATGCGCTTATGATAAAACCTATGATAGCTAGCCCATGATAAAACCGACATGGGTAAAAAAGTAAAATGATTCCAAAAGGGAATTCTTATGGGAAAATGGAACCATAAATATACTCAGGTTAAAAACATAAAAA
>JAPMOR010044163.1:85382-110631 GCA_026543865.1 Argiope aurantia
TGTGTGTGTGTGTGTGTGTGTGTGTGTGTGTGTGTGTGTGTGTGTGTCAATCATATCATTTTACTTTATAAAAATGAAATGTAACTAATATTTTGGATTCAATTCGTAAACAAATAAATTCTTATGCATTCTTATACAAATAAATTTATCATATAAAATTAAAACCGATTATTGTTGTAAGAGTAAAAATTAATTCAAATTCCTAGAAATCAAATAAATTAAGTTTCAAAATTTAAAATTTAAATTAATGCAAACTATTTAAATATATTCCGAAACTATTTTGTAAATTTTATAATTGCTTTGAAAATGTTTTTTAGTTGCACGAAGCGGAAACTCAGCATTGTATATTCAATAAAATATTCACTAATTGTAAAAATATAATTTTAATAATTGATTTCTAACATAATTCGTCAACTTCGACAAATTTTGACGAAAATGTGAGTTAAATTACATTTTAATATCATTGGCTTATAAAAACTTTCCTTTGATCATTTTTCATTGTTTATAAATAATTGCATTGATATATTCAATGCAAATCTTAAAGCTTTGGATCCAATATAAATTTATGCAACGATAAAGTGTTTCTATTTTTTATGAAGGAATTAAAATAATTAAAAATGAAAAAACAAGGCAAAGTTGTGAATATTGAATCTTAAAAAATAATTTATACATTAAAAAATATTATTCTAATTTTTGGAAATATTATTCTAAATATTTATGGAAAGCATTGATACCAAATTAAAAAAAGATTAAAAATCAAACTTTTCGAATAATTTTTAATTGAAGAGATTTATATATAAATCATATCATTTACTATTAAATACTATTGAAATTGTTAAGTAAAATTTAATAAATAAATTATAACAGGAACAAGGATCAAAAATAATAAATGAATTACAGTAAAATAATGTAAAGCATGACAACTAGAATTCGACCAATAAATGAATATTTTGGTAACTAAATACCTTATTATCGTTTATAAACAGAAGTATGTAAGAGTTAATAAGCAGATTTTATAAATCCCAAAGAAATTAAAATATTTTCATCAAAATAATAAGAAAAATAATTCGTTTGAACAAACGACTTTGCTATCTCTCAGTATATTGGGATACATAAACGAAAATCTTTTGAAATTTTTTATATAAAATTAATAATTAATGGAGCAATAATTATATTATTAAATGGAATCACTTTTCGACTTCTACCCTGTATATCTTGAATATAGGATATATCTGTAAAATTGAATAGAGAAAAAGTTTCGAGAGATCTGTCCGTTTTAGAGTTATTTCGTTGATGATTCAATCCTACGTATATCAAAAATTAATAGTAGTCAAATTAAACCAAAACTTAAACTGTCCTATCAAGTTAATTTGACGGATATTTAACAATCTTTTTAATAATTCAAATCCATACATCACAATAAGAATCAAAATAATACCATTATTTAAACACTCTATTTAACCGACATTTAATCTTTTAACCATTAATATTCATAATCAGTCAAAGCACAAAAATATAATATTAAGTAATTATCAGATAATAATTAGTAATTATCAACCCTATCTAATTATATAATAACTAACCTAATAAAGTTGAAGCACTTAATTATTTAATTATAATTCATTGTTATTAACGAATACCAACTAATTATAATGTAGTTCCTTAATAATATCAAAAGATATTCTGATACGAAATTCCTATTATGTGATAAGATTAAAGATAATGCATCTTCGTATAATAGAAGATCTAAATTAAAATATTTCAGACTCTATTATTTAAATTAAGTCTTGTTAACACAATTTAACACATGAATGATTGTAAACAAAAAGACATCAGAATAATTCAAAATATTTCAACAAACTTTGAATCAAATTGAAGCATAGCGTCAAAAATAGAAAATCTTTTTATTAGTCTAATCATTTTTAAATGGTTAGATTTATTTAAATCTAAATGTTTCTTAAAAATTTATCTTGAATAAAATGATAACTGAGATGGATTCCAATTCATTGTTTCTATAGTTTTCAGTCTCTCCCCCAATAAAAGAAAATTTTGAATCTGTTATTAAATCTAGCGGAACGAAAACAGACGAAATCTCGCGAAAAGACAGTAGCCTCCAACTTCACTATTCCTAGAAATCCAAAAGAATTATATTCAACTTTCAACGTGTTGAATGGCAATGTATTTAAAAGAATGAAAATCCGAGTTTGTAAAACCTATTTCCATTTCCAAGAATGCGAAATCTTTTAATGCTAGTATCTGTAAGGCAAAAGATTTAAACCAAAGAATCCAATACGCAGACAATAACATTTTATTGTTTCACTAATGTTCTTTCATTTTTTCAATAAATACTCAAGAGAGAGCTATCCGCGTGATACTGAGAACCTGTGAAATCCTATACAGCTGAATATTGTTAATGGAAAAAAGATTAAAATGATCCTTCTCAAATTCAGTAACAGTTTGGAAGCTATTGTTCAACCTTATGCAATTGAAAACAATAAAAGTATTTTTGTTATCTATTCTTTAAAAATGAGCTAAAAATTTTGAATCAAATAACAAAGATTATAAAAATGAATAGAAAACCAGTAAACAAGATGTAAGACTAGTGTAAGTCAATAATGGCTTTAGATAAAGGCAAAATATTTTAATTTCAAAAATAAATATATTTTAAGGAAGATTTTGGGTTCATATATATGTATATGTAATTTAGAATATAATTAATTAATTATCAATCCATATATTGAATAATTAATTAATTAATTCCGTATGCAGCTGTATATTGAGATTAAACAGATTGCAAACTAGTGCTAGATATAAATTTCATAAAATAGATTATGCTACTTAATTATATAGTTGGAATAATTTTATGTAGACAGGAAACAACTCATTTTTTGCTCGTACATGAAATATGAAAAGAGAAAGTATTTTAATTGTCAAAACAATTCGACCACGAGATGTTGATGAATTTCTATATTTAAAAACTGCCTGGGAACCATGACATTATATTTACCTGTCTGTGGAATGTACTATAACTAAAGTGGTTTTGAATTTTGAAATGATCGTTTACGAATTATTTATGTAAATCAAAATTTATATGTGATTTTAACACCAAATTTGTCAATTTCTAATAAAATATATTCATAGAAAGTTTGTCTGTTCGCATAAATGCATTGAAAAATTTCAATTATATCCAATTTTGAATTTAAATGCTAAAATGTTGCAATCCAATAATTTAGTATGCAAAATTGGAATCTGTGTTGAATTTTGGTTCCAACCTATCAATGAAATGATCATTTGTCGATTTGTGCAACAACATGCATGCAAATGCGATTATTTATAAACGCAACAACTTAGATAGACAAAATTTAGTATGTGGTTTTGGCACTAAAATTAAGTTCTGTGATACAATTTTTTAATTGATAGACAAAAAGACATCCAAAAGGCTTATTAATTTTTTTTTCACTATACTAAGAAGCTGAAAATATGTAAGTGCAATATATTGAAAAAACCGAGCTCAGCTTTTTGCAAATGCCAATCATTTATTTAACACTTTAAAGCTGGGTGGGTTATTATTATAAAATATGCGTAAAACTTAAAATTGGACATTTTGGTTGGTTTTGTCAGCAATTTGAATATGTTTCCAATATTAATTTATTTCTGTGACACTTCAAAATTAAAAAGTAGATCATTTTAGCTGTATTTCGAATAGTTTAATAATCCAGATTTACCACTATAATATCGGATTGTAAACGAATACTCTGAATGTTTAAAATTTATATGGTTAAATATTAGCATCATTTAACGTTATGTTTTAAAAATAAAAGTTTTAGAGTCATTAAATTTTGTTTCGAAAAGAGAAAAACAAAAGTTTATTTGTTTTTGGTCAAGTCTAGAGAAAACAAAAAAAGAGTCGTTATTGATTCTCTTTTGGCGGGATATCAAGCCAGATGACCGAATTGAGCTATAATTCATTAACTTTTAAATCTGTCAGCCAGTGAAGCCAGTCAAGTAGTAATGCACGATTTTTATAAATCCCCTTGAGTTGTATTTCATTTAAAGGAAAAATACTTTCCCTAAAACTTCCACTATTTCGGTTTTTCTAGAATCGATGTTCATCATTGTGCCAAAAAAAAAGACGTAAAACTTATAATTCGAGATGCATTAAAAACTATTTATTATCGTAATTTTAACTGTTTGGTATCTTGTGGAATTGTAGATATTTATAGAACATTTGGTGTTTTAGGCAATGTAATCAACTTATATCTTTTGCGAATCTTGACAGACAATTTTCACAATCAGCAAATGGACATACCTCTGCGATTTTTTGCTGCATATTATTGCGAATGACTAAAGTTAGAGATCTGGGAAAATAACTTCACCATATCCACCATTGTTGTCATTAAAGATTTATTGCTGGATAAGTTTCTGTAGAAACTGGATGACAAGACTGCATGGTAACTTAGCTTTGTGACACAACAAGATTAACTTATTTTGACTTACAAGACTATCTTATATTAACTTATTCTAAATTCTCGTCTTTTATAATCTTCTAATAATTAACAGTTAAATTGAATTAATTAACAATTATCAATTAACTAAAAAGGCCAGATCCGTTTGAACAGTTCGACATTTCGTTTCCATGTGTCAAATTATCTGCCTCTGTAGGTTTTGTTATAGGAAAAGTTATTGTGGTTCATATATGAAGAATATCAAAGTTTATTATTTCAAAGTGCATATTTAAAGAAAACATAAAGCTCTGTTTAGTTATTGAGATGATTCATTGTTATTGAGGGTTATTGAATTGATTCGGCTGCTATATAATCATTCTATAATTTCTTAAAAAGCTTCTCTGTGATTTCGAAATAACAACCATATTATTGTCACCTTATTATTTGAGATTCCATAATAACCATTGTGTAATTTGGAAAATTTCACAGCATATTATAAGATTCCTTAAAATATTATCCACATAGCCTTCAGTTGAAAATATAAATTATACAATAGAAGAAGTTAATATCTCAATTGATTTATGTAATGACGGATTTCATAATCAAAAAGAAAGTTGAATAAAGTCCATTTTAATAAAGTTGCTTGAAGCACAGTTGAACATTTATCAAACGATATTAAACTGCATTATAAAACAAAATTTATAACTAAAAAAGTTGAATTAATGGAAGTACTTTGATAAACTGAAAATATATTGAAATCAAGATTTCAAATAGATATCTTAAGATATTAACACATTTGTAAGAGGGAGAGATATATATTATAAGAGGAAAAAAAACATATAAATCCAGAATTAAAAATTATTCCAAAACTAATCACTGGATATGAAACAATAGAAAGTATTTATCCTTATACCGTAAACATTTCCTTTTCTTAAAAATGGGACATCTCAATGAGATAGTAGTTGTTCTTATATCTGGCAGATGCTATTTATTTCCGATCTACTAAAGCATTAATCGATTAAAAAATCTGAAAAATGTCGCGAATCTAATCGAGTTTTGTACAAACTATATCCCAAGATAGAAAGGAAGAATTCTCTTTCAAAAGAAAACAAAATAAAAATTTCTGATAAACCAAAGCAAAGAAAGAAAGAAGGAAACAAGAAATGATACTGCATTGAATGAAGAAATAAAAAAGTTTATAGTCCCAAAAGCTGTCACTGCTGTAACAACGACTTAAGCTTTTTCACCATTTCTAAGATTTATAAGCCCTTGGCTGCTTATAAATATTTTGATGCTTAGTGAGAAAAATTCTTCTTTAAAGAAAAAGACATATTTTCTTTCTTATTTGAATGCTTTAATACACAAAGCTGCTCTTGGAAAATAGATGCATAAGTAGACTCACATGAAAGATTACACTTCTCCAACCCTTCACTTGAGAGTAAATGATGTGAAAGAAATTTAAGTTATTTTTAGACGAGCGAATGAAAATATATTTTGATGTGCAAGAAAAGTTATTCTGAAAAAATCTCTTACTGACTGTATCTTGCATAAGTGAATATTATTTTCAAGTAGATAGATACTATGAGCTAAAATTGCCAAATAACCCAAATGATAAATTACATAAGCCAAAGAATGTGTAATTCATATTTTCTATCGTGTGAATTACCATTACGCATTTGAATATAAATGAAAAAATAAGAGTATTTTTCTTAATTTTTTCTTAAAGATTTGGATATCTGCAAAAAAAAATTTAGATATTCAGATTCTACAGACATTCATAACTTGATTCAAGAAATTCCAATGATTCATTTCTCAAAGTTTCACATTGTTTTCTGGTTTTAATAATTTGCTTTATCACTTTCAATGCCTTATTTCATAAATAAAATAAAAGATAACAAAGAAATGAAGAGGAAAGGAACATACTTTTAAATACAAAATATATAAAGAATCTATCATATAAATTTGGAAATTGTTGATACATATTTTTGCTTGAAGTTCTCACTACTTATTGAAGAGAAGAAAGAATTCTAATCTTAAATTCTGCTGCATTCCGAATGCTACATCTATAAATATTAAGATAGGGGAATTTATATGTATGTTTTTTATCCAAATTGTAATTTTTATCCGATTTCTATGAGATTTGGCAAGCGTGATCTTCAGAATAAGAGGACTAAATCAAGTCCAAAAATTAATTAAGATTTATAAAAATTAAAATATAAGGAAGTATTTGGTATTTCTCGATCTCATCTTGGTTTATTTGATTACAAGCTATAAAATTCAATATTATATGTCTCTAATTGTATCAATTTCATTTTCCATAAAAATGACAATACTAATTTTGTTTTTCTCTTATTTTAATACTTTTTTAATTTAATTTGATACATAATTGGCAACGATCGTTTGAAGCTAGATAATGTCATTATTCCATTAAACCATACAGTCTTCTGTTTTTACCAATTTTAAAATCATAAAAGGGAATTTCTTATATTAGATATCAGTTCTAGAGTAGTACTTTTATTTTTGATACTAATATTTCAAAATATGTACACTTTTCAATTTAAACTAATAGAAAATTGCAATTGATTGACTCCATTGAATTCATATTTTTCATCCTTATGAAATAACAAAGCAAAAATTTAAATAAACGCATTTCCATATTAATATTTAAAAATCAGGAATGCTAATATTTCAAAGTCGACAAAGGGATATAATATATAGTAGACAATATTCGAATATTTTCGTTCCACACAAAAATTGAAATTCGCGTTTCGAAATCTAGATATATTTTTCTGAAATCGACCATCACAAATGTTTCGTAATTCAAAGTATTACATTGTATTTTCCATTTTCCAATTTTAGTTACTCAGTATGATTTTTATTTTTTTTATTTTTTGTATAAACTGAAAGATTCTTCTTTGTTTTTACATCGCTATAAACATTTAAGTTTTGATATTCTTTTATTCAATTTTATTTGTTTATACCTGTAAAAACAGTATATTCTAACCATCCCATTTTCTACTTAATCTAAGAAATTTTTGAAATTTTCCATTGAAAGTTTTACTCCTTTTTTGAAAGATTCTATACCAGCAAATATTTTTTAGTAATTTATTTAGATGTCCAATATTTTAATGCAAAAAAGCGATATCTATTTCCATTTTTTAACTAGTCTTTTGTTTTCTTTTTAAACAATTATGAAAATTGTAGAAAACTTATTATTGCTATCCATTTTGAATTGATTCTGAATTTGTTATTATTTAAATTAAGGAAGACGGCTTAAGAGAAAGTGCCAATGAAAATATATATATGAAGATCAAACTCAAACTGGCCACAAAATAAAAACTAAATTAAACAATAATATGAATTTTTCATCAAAAAAGTTATGTGCAAACAAGGTTGCATTTCAACGTAATTGAAGATTCGTGAAGATTCAGGCATTTGTCATATCGACAAAAAAAAATGTTTCCTATCCTCTTTTCGAAAAACATTTCCACATATGATGTTAGATGATTCTTAACGTTTCATTAATCTGGAATTATTAATTTGATATTCTAGCCTTCACTTTAGGGAAGTGAATAAAATGATTTAGTTCCATGATACGTTCTTTATGAAAGAGAGCAATAGAGCAAAACTGGCACAACAGATTTTATTCATGGTGTTAGTCAAGCTATTTAAAAGAAACTGAGAATGTTGAAATTCCAAGTGTCGAACTGACCAAACAGTATGCTAAAATCTTCGATTAATATTTATACATACTTTCGCCAAAG
Organism: Argiope aurantia; assembly: GCA_026543865.1. Taxonomy (NCBI): domain Eukaryota; kingdom Metazoa; phylum Arthropoda; class Arachnida; order Araneae; family Araneidae; genus Argiope; species Argiope aurantia. The sequence goes on from JAPMOR010044163.1 coordinate 93,592, forward strand.
GACTTTCAGACTAATAAGGAATTTCAAACTGAAAGTTAAGGCCTGTTGGCACGTTTCAGATCACCAGTGGAATTTTTTGAAGGAAGAATCGGAAGCCTGGCTCATTTATATAAGTCTTCGTGGTGAATATGTCATATCACCAGAATCTTCGTGATAATTATGTCGAAAAGTAAAATGTAAGAATAAAAAGTTTCTCAATCAATTCATTTGGTTTTCTAATTTTCTCTTTTTGATGAATATCAGCACAAGATGGATCTCAATGAAAATTCAAATAAAAAGACAATACATGAAAACCCATTATATTTTAAAGTTATAATATTTCTTATTTCATTATCCCGAATAAAAAATTAATATGCATCTATGTAGCACTTGAAAAATTTGATTTGTTTCATGTTTTAATAATGAAATTCAGCAATCCATTAATGAGGTACTATAATTTTGTATTCCATTTGTTCTCAGTGACAATGAATTATTTTAAGAATTTCATTGTTTAATTATAATTTCTAAGATTAATTGAATAACATTTTGTTATATATGAAGCACTATTTGGTGTAGAATTTTGGGAGAAAAAAATTGGTTTCTTTCAAAATTTTCTGTCTTCAAAAAATTGTTTCATTTATTTCTTTAAGAATATAACATTGAGAGTTAGATATACATTATATTATGTATAATTATCATGATCAGTAGAAAAAATGTGTGCAAAGTTTAAAAACCAAATCTTTAAAATTTAGTTCATTAATAAACAAATAATTTAATTGCCAATAATTTATGAAATAAATTTTTAAATTCTCCAAGTTTTTAAGCACTTTCCAAGAGAAAAAGAGATTTTAATAATAGATGTATTCTAAATAAAAGAAAAATTACATCAAAATAGGGATAAATATATTGGATTAACATATATTTGGTGAAATAACATTTAATTAATTAGTTAACGAGAATTTAATAATTTAATTCCTCTCTCTCATTTTCATCAGTAAGTTTGACAATATACAAATCCTCCATTTATTTTATATTTTATTTATTTAATTTGTAACCATTGAGGTGTGATATTCTTTTTAAATAAAAACTCTGATTCCAATTCTTAGAATCTAATCATTGTTCTATTCTATTTTTTATTAGCACCTTCTAGATTTTTTTCTCTAAAAAATTAGTTAATGCTATGACTCTTGCACCTAAAAAAAAGTAAAAAAAAAAAAAAAGAAACACACAAAACCTCCAAAAGAAATAAAAAAATTACCATTGTTTATGTCCCTATATCGCATTTTTAACAATAGAAGAAGCAATTAAAAATGAAGAGAATTATTCATCTCTTAAAAATGTAATTCTTTGTCCCCTGCGATTATAAAATATCCTGGCGAAAAAAACATATTCTTTTCTTTTATTAAGCCATTTGTAAAAGATCCAGCATTGTTGATTCCAAAGAAAGACATGCTGACATTTATAGTTTTCGAGAAAGGAAAAAAACGTTTATGCTTTTTTTTTATTTCATTTGAAACAAAGTCATGAATGAATTCAAGGAATCAGATAGTTTCATTATACTAACTAATTATAGTAGTTAGGAAATTTCTCTTTTAAAAAAAAAAGAAATGAAAAAAATATGCCGGAATGAAGGACTGAATTGCAGTTTTATTTATATCGCAATTATAATGTAAAAGAACAACAGCATTTAATCCTAATTTCAACAAAAAAGGAAATCTTTTTTGTATGTTAATAAGGTGGAACTTTTATGATGCGTCTGCAAATTGTTCATATTTCTTTTTATTTTCTTGGGTTTTTTTTCACTTTTTTCAATGTATTTCATTTCCCTCAACAGCTAGCAGAAGAATGCTATTTAAATGACTTTATGTTATAAGTTGCTACTTGTAAGAACTATATGAAATCAATTTCACATTTTCATTATATAGTTAAAGTTTCGTTTTTTAGAGTATTTTTTCCTAGCGTGCATATTCATTCCTTTTTCAGCTAGTGTCTATAACATTGATAGTTATTCCCCATATTTTCAAAGTAAATAACTGTATAATTCTAGCCAAACCAGGATGTCTTATCTAGAGAGCTTCTGCAAATTCTGGGAAATTTAGGAATGTTATAAAAAATTTCGTTCCAAGATTACTAGAAAGATGCTAATTCCTGCATTTAAATGGGATACATCCCCATTAGGATTTTAAGCATGGATAATAAACCCAAGACTAGAACAAAAAAGTTGTTAATGTGTTAATCAGTAATGGGAATTACAAATTGTTCTGGAGAATTTTCTAAGGTGCAACATGTTTCTATATTCTTAGAAAAACTTGAATCCTAAAAAAGTATCATTCTTTCCGTAGTTTTCAAGATGGAAAATTTGAATAAGTGAAAATTTGAAAATTATAGATTACTCATTTAAGTGCTCTTAATCATGAAACCATTACTCATTCTTTATGAGCAAACAACTTATATGCTCATTGAAATTTAAGAAATTTTTCACATTATCTTAGCTTAGAGAATTTTCTTTTATCATATAATATAAAAGACCGAAGGAAGATTTCTAGCGCTTTCATAAAATTAGTAACATTTATAACATAAAATATCTACAGAATATATACGATCCCTCTTCTCAAAAAATCAATACGAATGTTTACGTTTCACAATAAGGTCGCCTTTTTAAATATCTTTGTTGAAAGTGAATGGATCTTGAAAACACTTTTTGGTGCCCTTTTCCATTAATTTTCACAAACAGGCTTTTCATTTCTTTTTCAGTTTAACACGTGTTGAGACACTGCTTTTGTAATTTTTGTGCTGTTTTCTCTCATGCGTTGACAGGATTTTCTTTCTTTCCTGCTAAAATTTGCTGACGGCGCCTTGAGTCTGCTATTGACATTATTAGCGCCAAGTCAGGCACTTGTTAAAATATTGTCAAATTGTGTTTAAGGTTTCAAATTGTGTCTCAAGGAAAACTAGTCATTTGATTTTTAAGTTATGAAGGATTTAAACTTCTGTTAAATTCGGGCTATATATTTTAATACTGAAACAATTTTTAAATTATGTTGGAATTATCTTAATATTTTTAAATGATTTCTGAATTATACTCTGCATAATATTTTTTTTAGTTTTTCTATAATTTGATCAGCAATTTGTTCATAATAACTAATAAATAAATGTTCTACTTAGAAAGGTATACACAAAGCAATTATATAGCTTAGAAGCTTTAAATTTTGGACCATACCATTCCAAAAATAAAAAAGTGTATTAGAAAAATTTTCAGAAAATTTCTTAATCACAGAATGTTGAATAAAAATTAATGAACTATGAAGGAGTTATAAAGAATTTTAATCATCTATTTAAGATAAATAGATATTCACTTCATTAATTAGAAGAAAAAATAATTTTAAAGATTTTAGCTTAGCTATATTCAAAAGCATGTATTTCACATGCAATAACAATAAATAAATATTCTTAAGACACAAAAAAATAATCATTTCTTTATATTTTGCCTTAATAACACATAATAATTTTTAATAAGAATTTGTGATCGAATAACATAGAATAAAATGATAAAATAATTATTCAAAGCATTTGAAAGTTCTACAGAAGTGTTATCTTTAGTTTTTAACGAAATCTGATATGAAAATATACATTATATATTAATTTTTTTCACAAAAAATTATTTGTTAAAAAATATGCACCTTCTGCCATACACCCATTATAGAGAATGACCTCTAAATTTCAAATTATGTTTGTTATTTATGCTATCCCTTCATTCCTATAATTAATAAACTAAATATTGCTTACAATGAAATAAATAGATTAAGATGAAGACATTTTTCAGTTTTATACTCTATAGGTAGAAATGCTGTATTGGCATTTTTCTACATATATTACAAGTGTAAAAAATATTGATTTCACGTCCTTTTTATTGCTAATTTTTTGAATCTGTAATCAGCCATAAAAAGTATTATACTTTTATCTTATTGCATAATGTCATGCTTGATGGATGAGATAATTTCTTATTAGCTAAAGGAGAATGATAATCATGCAACTGATACAAATCTTTTTCTTTGCCATATAATGAAACTCGAACTAATCACTTCTCCACTTCTCTGAAATTACTTCAGTCCACATCTAAAAATTGAAAATTCAGTTTTCTTAGGCTATAATTCTGGATTTTTTTCCCCAGACGAAGATTAAATGATACCTCAATAAGTGTGCCTATATTTTTTGACACTTTAGTTTCAAAAAGATAAATCATGTCTAGACAGAACATTTATTTTCATAAGGATTTCTCAGAAATTTCTTTGAATCTCAAATAAATTCATAACATTTCTGTTGATTGAATATTTCTATTGATAAATAAAACTACATTCAGTTCTTCTAACTGTAAAACAACAACAGGAGAAGAAATTCATCGATCGCAAAAAATCTAGGCCACTTACTTCTGTACTATATTTAATCGAGTAAACTTTGAATTGAAGCGTATAGACTTGAATTTAAAATTTTTATTTTGAAGGCCCAGAGGAAACGATATTTTTTTAAACTTACAATATATGTTTTCAAAAACCATCCACCTATGTCACATAATAATACAGTTTCATAAAAATATATATATATATTTTCCTCCAAGCAGTCGTTCTGACAGGATGCTTACTACACAACCGCTATTTATTCCCACAATACGCTAGATGTATCAAAGAAACTCTTCTCGATGCAAAGTTTTTCTAGCATTTTTTTATGAAACTAATATCTGAGAGCCTGATATTGAATGGGATTCCTGGTTCATATATGCAAAGAAGCAGCATGATTTATACTAAGGCCATCGGTGAATGATGGGAAATGAAAAAAGGAGGTCAGAAGAATGAGTAAAGGCAATATATATCGAAATTATTTGTTTTCTTTTTTGTATATGACTGCTATGTGTTGTGGGAATAAAGTACTCTCTTTAGTTTAGAAATGAGAGTTGATATTTTGAAATATATGTTTTATAGGAAAGTTAAACGACTCTTTAAGAAACTATTTTCTTTCTCCTTAATATTTTATAATGCAAAGTATTTCGGGTCAAAGATGTTTCGTAAAAGTTTATATATACATTTATATAAAAAGAAAGAGAGAGAGAGAGAGATCAAACTACATAAAATATTACTTTTTACTTCATTAAGATCATTTTTTTCTAATATGCGTATAAGCCAATTATTAACAGTTTTAAAAAAAATAGCTTTTGTATTTCTATTAGAATGGATATCGTCTCTATGTAAGTCACGTAAAACAGAATTATTGAATAAATAATAGATTATTTTAAAAAGTCTCAAGAAATTTTGCCTTATATTTATTTTACCAGGATATAAAATGGTTTGGTTTCATGTATACGTGAAAAATATTTTACTTTTTAAAGTTTAATTAGCAATGATCTTTAAATGGCACTTAATATTTAATTTGAGCATTTGGCAATGTCGTCAAAGTTGATGTAGATAAAAATTAATATTTTTTCTATAAAAGTGTAACCTTTTTCCTGTAGGTTAAATTTTATATTTATTTTGTATGAAATATATAGTTTAAAACACGCTTAAGGTATTTTAATTGGCAAAAAAGCAGAGAAAAAATATGCAAAAAAGTAATATTATTTAAAATGTAATATTTTAGAGTTTTAAAATATGTGATTAGGTTGGGATTTTTTTTTTTTTTTTTTGAAAAATGTTCCAGAATCTTTATATTTTTGAATATTTGCATTAAAAAATCTAAAAACCCTCTATAAAACCGAAATGCACCAGTTAAGCGGCAAACGTTTTGTAATTGGATAAAAGGGCCATTTGTTGGCTAAAAAGGGATACAAAGCAAAAGTCTTCTTGTTTAAAGTTTATCAAATGATTTGCTTAAAATTTTACAAATATCTTGAGAAAATATTATCTTATTCTTTAACTAAAAATAAATTTCATTTCTATCCATTCTTTAAATATTGAGGTCTGACTGATAAATAGCACGAAATATTTAGTGCTTCACATTATGAAGTATTAAGACAAACATAAAATATTCCTAAATGAATATATTACTTATTCTCTAATTCAGAAACTGTGGAAAAGTTTCAAGAAATTATTATACCAAATTTGAATTAAAGTAAACATTAGATTTTGATTTATGAGATATTTTTTTTTAAATCCAGCAAAGGTTAGGAATTTTACAAAACAGCATTTTAACATTAAAATAGCATTAAAACGTGTGCAAAAGCAAGTATAAAAATCATTGAAATTTCCCCAAAAAAGAAACGTCTTAGAAATGAAAATTTAAAAGTTTTGTAAAGAAACCTCCTCGAACATTAAAAATATTAAATAAAAATTGAGTGTAAAAATATTTCGTGCCATAATATAATCGTGAAAGGGCGACGAATTTTCCCTCCATTTTTAATTGTTTAAAATTATGTTTGGAATTTTATACTCTCTACTCCGAGGTGACCATTCCAAACTTCAAACCTATATATTTACCAAATCTGGCAGCTCTAGTTCAAACGATCTAGCTTATAAAACTCCAAACTCATACATTTTTATCATAAGCATTGGTAGATTTATTTCTCCTGGGGACAAGTGGAGTTATTTGTAGGTTGAATATTAAGATCATGATGTAGTTTTAAGATTACTCCGAATAAATAATGCAATTTCAATCAATTATAAATACAACGTTATTTGCATTTATGAGTAATCAATAAAATTATATCATGTTTGTCTTTCTTTCAAAATTAATTACAGATCATTCTTACAATTCTTTCTTCATTCAGCTTTATTCGTTTTGTTCTTACAATCTTTTTTAACAGAATTCTTACTTATCTCTATAATTTCTGATTAGTATTTCTTATTATGAAAGTGAAAATTAAGTAGAGCACTGTCTTCGGAAAATATAATTTTTTTTCAATAGTAATTGTTAAGTATACTAAAAATTGCATGACTTTAAATGATGTGCGTTATATATATAATGATCTGAATGCTGCTTGATTATAATTACTCAGAAGTGGCAATAACTATGTAAATAACTAAATCGCTTTCATTCTCTACACATAAATTGAATATATTTCAGTGGGTAGTCAATGTTTGCACTATATAATTGAAGCCTGATGATTTAGGCTAAACTTAACTTCAAATACTCTGAAATGATAATATTTAAACATCTCAGATTTATTTAATACATGTATAGGATTGCTATGGTATTTTTTTTATTCATTAATGGATTATAGTATATTTAAATGTTTAAGAATTGTAGGAAGCAGAAAAAAAAATCGTACGTCTGGAAGAAATTTAGATAGTGTTGTAGTTAAATATGAAGTTGGTTACATTTTATTGCTTCTATTAATTAAAAAAAATTAATTAAAATTTAATTGCATTACTTAAAAAAAACAGTAGGATATAAATATATGATTTTTGTGATTACATTCGAAACAAAACTTGCCTATTCAAATTTTAATTATTTATTAAGCAGTTTTATGTTATATTTAATTGGTATAGTATTTTACTTTTATGCCTTAAATACTGTTACTGTTTTAATACAGCAGACAAAAAAATCAATTATATAAGTGGTTTTGCTCCCTACTTTGGTGAATATTTCTTGAGCGATAATATTTTATCTTTTTAACTACTTATTTATCACTTTATAACTATTATAATACACAGTGGATTAAAAAGCTATTTATAAAAATAATCTTGCGTCATATGGTTGTGAAAGTGTCATGAACGATCATATTTATCTTCATTATAATATATGATGCTTATCTTTAATTTTGGAACTGAGCTCTCTTTTCTGTAACGGAGACTTTAGTTTATATAATTAATCAATTTTTAGGAACCTACAAACAATTCTATGGAGATAAAATATCCAAATTATCAAATGTATGTAAAAAATATCTATGCATCATCAGGAATTTTGTACTCTGAAATTCCATATAAAAATGCATTTAATGCCTTATTTATTAATTTGCGATTAACTATACTCACTATGAATTTAAAAAACATGAAGCAATTATTGTTTTCTACAAATTTTAGAAAAAACTGTCTTTACTATATTTTACGTAATAATGATTTTTTTCTGCTCTTTTTATCAATAAAAATAACTAAGCAATTATCCGGGGTAATAAAGAATTTTATGAATTTTTTAAAAAATCCATTTTAGAAACTTCACAGATAATTAAATAAAACAACATTCAAAGCATTCACATTTTAACTAATAATAAAAATCATATTCTTTGTCGTTTGATAACTTGGTATTGAAGATATATTTTATTCCAATTTAAATTATGTTTCAAAAGATTGGACCATTCATCGACTACAATATTTTTATAACGAAGATGCATTATACTATTTTTTCTCCGCCGACAAAAACAAATTGTCAGAAAAAACACTCAATCAATCCAGAAAATTCAGTTTCAAATATTTCCTATGTTTTTTTTATATATTTCTGAAATAAATAATTCAGTAACATAAATTAAGTCTGTTCGTCTGAGAAAATTGAAATCTATGAAAGAGATATCAACATACGAGCTTTAATTATACATTTATAAATATAAATAATTGATAAATCAAAGTCATTTCATAATTTGTCAGCCATTTTATGTGCCTTTCAAAAATACAAATTTTCTGCCATTCTTGTTATTTTTTAAAACAATTCATTTATTTCAATCTATTTAATAAAATCATAGTCAAAATGTTCAATCCAACTATAATTATACATACTTAAGTGTTTATAAAAATAGAATAAATTTAAATATTAGAAATTTTAACAAATCTTTGGCTAACTAATTACTTGATTATCTAAATATTTGAAAACTCTAGAAGTTTTCAAAAAAATTAGACTAATTCATTGAGGCATTATTTATTTTAATACTAATAGCTAATAATTAGCTTAAAATTGCAAACAAAATTACTGAGAATTATAATAAGTATTGAATTGATATTATGTAAAGGATTGCTGATAATATTTATTTTGTAGATTACTAGTGATTGTAGCAGTTAGTGTTATTTCTATTTCATTACTAGTGATTAATTTTGATATAAATAAATAAAATTCAAATTTTGGTATTAATTTGTATTAATTATTTGATATTTTATAAATTGCTTGATTAATATGTTTATTTAAGAATGTCAGTATTAACTATATTCCCATTCGACTGATTTTAAACAAAGAATTGCAGTAAATATAAAAATCAATAATTTAACATAGTTTGTGTGAAATTCTTTATGCTTTTTTCATCAGGTTTCCTCGTATACTTTTTATAGCAGTGAATGCATAAGATGAGATACAATTAATTGAGAAAACTTAGTTATAGATTTAGGGAAATATTGCAATTATATTAGTCGGCAAGTTTTAGTATAGGTGCAGTTAATGCAAAAGTACCTTTTTTTGATGTCTACGGCGTTTTTTTATGCCAGCCGTTGATCCTTTTAAAGTTTCTTCCCATATTCTTAATTATTACTTTTATTCGCTATTGTTTTCAGAACAAAATATCCAAAGAGAAAAATACTACATTTAATATAGCTGATTCTCAAAATTTGGAAAAAGTCTGCATACTGTTGTATGATGTCTATTTACTTGTTCAAGCTACCTGGATTTTTTCCACTCCTGTTTTTTGCTACTCAAGTTTTGTACTTTTATTACTGTATTTATTTTTTGTGTATATTTGTGAATTTGAATGTTTCCAATTTTGTTAATCTCTGCCACTATTTTTGTTTTTCTTTATTTTTGGCTTTTATATTATTAAATTATAAGTATGATTTGATTTTTTTTCCTGTCTTCCCTATAAAATTTTCTAATAAACTTCGGGGATAACATAATATTTCCTTTTTTCTTTTCACTAAATAGAAAATTAATATCTTAATAGAAAAGTTTAATCCACATTAAATCGCAATTCACTGTAAAAGTTAATGGAAAATTAATCATTCTGTTCATTAAAAGGTTAAAGTTTTAATATATATATATATATATATATATATATATATATATATATATATATATAATGTGAAAACTTTTTTCACATTATTTTGTTTTGTAAATAGTATTTATTCTCATCTTACAATTTGCCCGGGTTTTTTTATTATTGATTTATTCACTTTTTCACCATGTGCATTTTTGGAATTTTGTGTTTTCAGTGTTCATGTTAACCAACATATTTTTGTCAAATTTTGTCATACAGAAGAGCAGTCAAACTTCATGTACCCGATACTGATTAACATTCCTTGCATTTTTATTTTAGATAATTAAATTTTGACGCTGGTAGGTTAGCGAGAACTAAGATGAATCCCTATCCTCGATATGATGCATTCGTTTTCTACTTCAATCTCACGGCATTTTTCAAATAATCTTTTATATTTGCGGGTGGCATAGAGGAGTGCTATGTGATAATGATGCTGAATATAAATCGCCCCTGCAAATACATCATACATACTTACAGAGAGAATCAATTCTTTATGTGGAAGAAAAGCAATGCGAAACTGATGTTGCTGTTGTTACTTATGGCCATTGTACAAGCCCTCTGACGAGCTGTCTGCGATGTAAGCCGAGTGTGCAGTATCTTCTGAGGGCAAAGTCCCTGAGCACCAGAGAGCAGATGTCTGACTTCTAGCTCATATGAAGATGACACACACATTCACTCGCCTTTTTACAGGTTGGCTCTTTCGCGCACCTCACAGAGAAAATACAGGATAGAGAACAACCATGTCCGAACCAGGACTCGTCCCCGGCAGGCCCAGATCAAAGGGAAGACGCGCTACCCCAAGGCCTGGTCACTGGTGCGAAACTGAAGATCTGAAGTTACTGTAAATCAGGAGAAGGGACTAAATGGAATAAAGAAATATTGAAGTCGATTATTCAGACTTTGAAGACAAAACTTATTATGATCTTGTTGATCAAATATGTTAGGAAAGTTAAAGGTAATCTGCTATTGAGATTTCTTAGTGTTGTAAGCAACGCAAAAGACACAAAAAGTATGTTAGAAACTTGGCTATATATGTTTAGTGATTGCAAGCTTCTTATTACTTTGTCGTGAGCCAGTCAGTTGATTGATAGCATTCAGCCCAAATTATCATGATGAAGAGATGTTGTCTTCATTGACAAAATTTAAATAAATGCTTTCATTGTACTTCTGTACATAGCTGGTCAACAAAAAGTGAAAAAATGAGTCTTAATGAATCGAGAGGAAGTGACAAGGCTCGGAGTAGAAATAGTTAAACTGATACATCAGCTCCTATTTCAAACTTTGAGATTTAACCTGTTAAATGGATATGACGAAATATTTCATCATACACGAACTGTTAGTGAATGGGCATGAAGACATATTTCGTCATGGAAATTTACTTTAATATTTTGAACGATTCGTTGTGAAACGAGTTGAACAAAAGTTTATTCCCCAGTTAACAGGTTAAGATCAAGCAACAAGGCAAGAGTTAAAAGAAGTGGATTGTTGAGCACTTGTTCGTCGATTGTATTATTTTGATTGATTGATTTAAAATAGACAAGAATGTTATAATGTCCGATCAGATGTGAAAAGCAGGAAAAATTGGTTGATTTTAAATGCAGAGACTGTTTTGTAGATTACATGCCTAAATTTTTTTTTAAAATTTGAGAAAAAAGTGGTATTGCCGATTCCAAAATATACTACATCTGTTATCTTTAAATAAGCAATTAAAGTATTTTTTTTTTCAAATCAGTAATAAATACACTGATGCTGTCGAGTGATCGATAAAATAGATACACAAATCAGTAGCTAGTGTCCCCGCTGACAGCTAGTTTAGTAATGTGATTCTATAGAAAACTTTAGGACAGAAATATCATTTATAATTTATTTTAGCGTTTTTAAAAGAAAAGAAATAGATTGAATTAAGTAAAAAGCAACCAGTGTTTACTAACAAGCTTGTTTTTTCAAAAGAAGAGAGTATGGGGCCATTTTTCTTTAAAAGGAAACGAAGAAAAGCGTTATTTGATTTCAAACATGGGCTACAATGATGTTATTGATCAGAATATTAGCGGAAAAGGAAAATTCATAATACAATAAGCCCAAAATTGGAATTGATATCGTAAATAAAATGTTTTCAGAATATAACTTCAAAGAGGGATGAAGAAGTACCATTCGGATATATTTTACTTTACTATGAATGTTTCAGAAATTCCTTCCATATCAATTCATAATTTAATAATTTATTAATATAAGCAAGGCCAAACAGGCCATTGGCACGTATACCTTAGTTCAACATCCAGTTCCGAGAAGTCTCCTTAAAAGCATATCAAATAAATAGAGCCAAAGGCGATGACAAGAAGAATAGGATAATGGCTCAACTGGAAAAAATAATTATCAAATTATCCCCAACGTCTCCCTTAACCCAGCAGCAGGGAAGACAAGAGATAGTCTTTGCAAATGGTCATGGCCCATTCCATTCTTATTTAAGCGATTCCATATTAAAAAATTGATTCACTGTGACTGCGGGGAAGTGGGCAATCCTCTTCATTACGCCACTAACCACCCTCTTAGAAAGGCTTTTCATCCTAGCAAACCCATCCACGATATCGAATGCATTTAATAGATCAACATAATGACAAATGTCCAAAATCAAAACCAAAGATCTTGTGCAATTTCTACAAGATAACTAAGATCTGATTTCCCCTGACCGAAGCCCAGAATACTTCTTATTTCCTCGACTTCCATCAGTCAAACGCCTTCTCCTAGCAATATTAACTTTCATCAAAATTCTTGAACTCTTATTCCATATCAAACATTCTCTTTTTGCGTTTTCGTATTGTGTATGGTTGTTGTGTAATTAATGTGTGAATGGTATGTAAATTAAATTTTTTTTTCTTATTCTTAATAAATCTTTCTATGTATATTATTTCAACTGACAAAGAATCCTAGATATTCTAAATTCAGGAGTATTCAGTGGCGAAAAGAAGAGAAAATACTATCTTTAATGGAAGAACGTTTGAATTGTAGGTAATCCATATCGCAATAAATAGAGTTGCATTGAATTTTTTTTTGAATATCCAGAGGAAACGATCTTTTGTAAACTTGCATTACATCCTTTCAAAAGCTATCCTTTTGCGTCGTATGACTACCCACAATACATTGGACATATGAAGGAAGAAGTAGACTCTCAGATTTTTTTTTCAAAACTAGGATCTATGAGTCTCATGTTGAACGGGATTTCTATTTCATATATGCAAAGAAGCAATATGATTTATACTAAGGTCGTCGTTGAAAGATGGAAAATGCAAAACGGAGGTCAGGAAGAATGATAAAAGCAATAGATTTTGAAATTATTTGTTTTCTTTCGTGGGTAAGACAAATGTCGGTTGTGGAATAAACGATTCTCTTTAGTTTAAAAATGAGAGTTGATATTTTGGAGAATCTATTTTATAGGAAAGATAAAAGACAATTTAAGAAATAATACCCTCCTGTTTAATATTTTATTTTCCAAAGCATATATTTCTGGTTAAATATATTTGAAAAAGTTTTATTTTTGAAATTTCTTTCAATAAATCTAGTTATTTTTAGTATTTGTATTATATTGAAACAATTACGGGTTTTTTTACGGAAACTTTTTATATTTTATATTACGGTTTTCGTTCGATTCTTCTTTTGTGTATAGATTTTCTATCAGTGTTAATGTATATTATTGCGCTATTCTTCGAATTATGTTCATATGTTTTAAACTTTATGACATTATTAATATCTAATATTTTTAATCTTTCGTTTTCCAAAATTCAGTTCTTTCTTATTTTTTATAATCTTTATCTTTAATACTGCGCAATTCTCATTTAATGAAAGTCACTCAAAAGTAAATTGTTTTTTTTTCTCAAAAATAGTACATTTATAGACAAATTAGCTTGAAAACGTTTTCTAGAATATTTTAATATTTTTACTATCATTTTTTGCTCACAGATGTTCTAAACAAATCATATTTAGATATTTGTCCATCAAAATTCCTTTACCTGAGACATTATTTCTCATAGATGTTCTAAACAAAGTATATTTCAGATATTTCTGATCTCTGTCTATCCAAATTCCTTTGCCTGAGACATTATTGCTCATAGATGTTCTAAACAAAATACATTTCAGATATTTCTCAACTCTGTCCATCCAAATGACTTTGCATGAGACATTATTTCTCGATTTTCTAAACAAAGTATATTGCAGATATTTCTCAACTCTGTCCATCCAAATTCCTTTGCCTGAGACATTTCCAATATTTCGAAATGATTCAGGAAATGTCATTTTATATAGATTGAAGAAAAGAGGAAATAATATTTATTCGTATCATCTTGACGAGGATTACATTCGAGATTATTCTTAACAGATGTAATTTTAATAAACTCTAAATCAGTCCTTGAGAGGAAGTAATGTGGCATATGATCAAACTGAAGACCAGAACTCAAAACATCTAGTAAAAAAGTTCTATGGAAAATTAATGTTTCATTAAGTCTCAAACTAAAAAAAAATATTACTTAATAAAATATCCCTCTATATCTAAATTTCTTATGTATAAATCAAATATAAAAAAAGTATATCGTTATTGTTATTACTATTATTATTATTATTATTATTATAGTATTTTTTCCTAAGGTTCATATCTGTTTTGTCTGTGCTCAAGTAAGACAGAATGATAATATTAGAATTAAATACTACTTGAAATTATGTATCAATGATTACACAGAATATAAATCGAGAACGATACTTTATATTTTATATCTAATTTACATTATGAAATGCTTAAAATAAACATAAATTTTGTTAGAAAAAACATAAGTTATTTTAAATTTTGATTCAAAATACTAAAGATAAAATAAAACCAAGTAAACTGAAAAACAAAGTGAAATGTATTTATTGAATAGCAAATTGATTTCAACTTATTTTGGATACAAACATATATATTTTTTATGAGTTTCTTTTTTTTTTATTGGGACAAACAGAAATATTCCTGTATTGAACACTAATGCCATTATATAATTTTCACTTTAATGTGATTATAATAATTTGAATAAATTATAAATAATTAGCTTTGAAACTTTACTAATCATCAATAAAGTAATATTATGGGTTTTTTCACAACAAGTTTTTATCAGTAGTGTTGTCTATTTCCTCAACTTCTGAATTGCACCTTTATTTATCAAAATGAAAACTTGGAACCATAGTGCATTTATTGATCAAAATATAAATTCTTCCGTAGAGGTTGTTACGCATTCTAAATATTCATGATTCTAATTTATATGCATTATATGGGTAATGAGCAGAGCACTGGTTCACTAAACGTATTATAATTACTCTAAAGAGGCAATTACCTGTGTAAATATCTGAATCACAAGTATACTCTCCACGTAAACTGAATACATTACAGCAGTTAGTAGATGTTTGCACTATCTATAGCTGATGGTTTAGGCTAGACAACCTCAAATTATCCGAATTGACAATATTTAAACATCTGAGATTTGTTTAACTTATGTATGAGAAAATTGTGTGTATTTTTTTTGTTCAGTAAAGCATATTTACCATATATTCAGACTGTTATGTAGAGAGACTACAGAATGTTTACATTTATAGCATATCTACATATCTAATAAATAGATCTAATAAATAGACTATAGAGTTTATAGCATATCTACATATCTAATAAATAAAAATGAATTTTTGTTTGTTCATACCTTATGAACTGCCGTACCATTCAACCGACTGCGATGAAACTTGGTCAACTTATTGCTTGCACCTGCGCGATGGTTACAGATATAGTACAGTTATCATATCCAATATATAAAAATGAATTTTTGATTGTTCGTATGTTATGCACTGAAGTAAAGATGATCGCTTACGAATTGCAAATTCTCGTGCTTCAGAATCTCAAGATTTACATGCTACAAGAATCGAAAGGCAATGTCTATATGCTACCTGAGCATTCGCATCACAATCAAAAAACCAATATGCCGCAAGAAGTGAGGCAATTATTCTTAACGGAAAGTTGATTGAAAAAGATGTGCTCATTCAAAGCATTCCCATTATTCCCACCAACATTCCATTTGATTTCAAAAGACTGCAGTTCCCGATTCGATTTGCATTCTCGATGACCATCAAGAAAGGCCAAGGCCAATCACTTCAAGTGTGCGGATCCATGTTTTTTCATATGGCCAGTGGTACGCTGGATGCTTACGAGTCAGACAACCAAGAAATGTATTTGTTTTCGCTGAAGACGGAAAAACAAAACAATATTGCCTACCCTACAGCTCTCCAATAATAAAGTTTAAAAAATAGAATAAATATTATTTGTACTTCTCCTTTATATATCATTCAATTTCAATGAATGTATTCATTGCCGATTAGAAAATAAATATAATTCTCTCTATCATTCCTAATTAAACAAGAAAGCTATTTTAAATTTCAAACAATCTTTCCAAAATTATTTTTTCTGCGGCACAAACGTGCCAGGTACCAGTTAGTATTTTTAAAAAATATTTTTTTCTACTATTTTCAAGTTTATTAAAACTAAAAATAGCAGATGAAAAGCATATATCTACAAAATTTTTAAGTAGTATAATAGTTGAATGAGATGTGCATTGCACTTTTCACATCTTCCATCAATTTTAAAAAAAGACTATTATGATATAAATATATGATTTTGTGTTTAACATCGGATTAAAATTAAATTTTCCAAATTTTGATTACTCGTTAATAATTAATTATGCTGATTAAAAATTATCATTTTTTATCAGCCAGCATCGAAAATAATTCTTTTTCTAATTTTGTATTTCGTATTCGGGAAGTGAACTCATACAGAACTTATTTCATGAATTTATGCATCGTAGTATTAAAAAATGTCCTGATATCCTATTGATACACCATTTTCTTTTCAGTCTTATATCCTGAAAGTGATTATTACTATGCTACACAGCAGTTTAAAAAAAACTATTTATAAAAATAATCTTGCCCTTTATTTCAGTAAAATTTTAATAAAAGATAGTCTTTATCTTCATTAAAATATGTGATGAATATATGATAAATGAAAATATGTGATGAAACACCCTCTCTCTCTCTCTCTCTCTCTCTCTCTCTCTCTCTCTCTCTCTCTC